>SNQN01007758.1:0-21435 GCA_008642245.1 Bassia scoparia | reverse complement strand
AGTGAATGAAGCAAATGAAGGTCTTGATGCAGTCCATGATGACCATGATGATGCAGCAAACAACTCAATTGGTCTTCAACTTCAACAAAGTCTTCAACCTCAACAAAGTCTTCAACCTCAAAGAACAAGCATTGGTTTGTTATGCAACCTTCCTTAATTTTATCATGTTTTCTTTGCATTTTTTTATATTTCAATATCAAATACAAACATGCATAATGTGTGCGGCTCCCAAAAAAAAAAGAAGGGTCGAGGTCCCACACTATTAACTCATGTTCATGGCCGCTCGATGGATGAGCGACCTATGATGCTCCTAAACTCTTATGGGAAGCCAATTGGTCCTTCAAAAAAGCTTGTAAGTGAATATAGTTTATTCTTAGGAACATTGGCTAGGAATACGGAGTATCTACCTCTCAGTTACTGCGATTGGCCAAGTGTACCAGAGAAGTTAAAAGAAAACTTGTGGGAGTATGTGCAAGTAAGTGTTGTGTGTGAATAATACATTTAGATTGAATTATGCATTACACTGGATAATGAGAACTAATCATGGTGCAAATTTTGGTGTATATAGAAGAAGTATTTGGTTTCATCAAAAGGAAAAACTTGGGCATTAGAAACTATGCATCATCAGTGGAAARGTTGGAAATGTAGGAGTAAGGCAGACTACTATTATCCATACGCGACTTATGAAGAAAGCTGGACCAATCGTCCCAAAACAATTCCTGAAAATCAATTTGAACAGTTGTTGCACTATTGGGATGATGAGGAAACTAAGGTAAGGAGCCAACTAAAACACTATTTAATCATTTGATTTCTTGTGTATAAAAATTAACTTAATTTTATTTACGTTGTGGAATCTAATAGCAAGAAAGTGAGAGAAATAGTTGCAATCGACAATCGGCRAATGACATGCACACCATGGGGCCAACACCATTTGCATACATTCGTGAGCAAATGGTAACTACATGCCTAAGATGCAAACTATCATTCTCATCTTTTACGCATTCTTAATTATTTTATTCATGTATGTTGAATAGAATCAACAAGATCCGGAAAAAAAGGAGCCCTCGAATGCACAAGTGTACACCTATTCAAGGAAAAGAAAGCCCGGAAAGTCATACAAAACAAGCTTTGACGAAATTCAAACTAACATTGTATGAACTTTCACAATTTTCATATTAATATGATGATTTAACCTATTTCACTATATTGCTGTAGAAATACTATTTATTATTTTCTAATATGACTTTTCATAAATCGATAGGAGCAAATGGAAGCAATACAATCTCAACAAGGTGATATAAAGATCCATATGGTGAAGTGATTAAAAAACCAGAGAAAAGCGGACGTAGGAGACTCTATGGAAAAGGTGTTACCAAAACTGTTTTGGAGAAGGTGGGAAAAACCTCAAACTACATATTTCCARAAGAGTACTTACAAAGCATGCAATCACAAGTACTAGATCAATTGTTACAAGCCAGTCCCGAACTACAGAAGCTACTTGAAGCTAACCCCGGAGTGAAGATTGTGCTTCCATCTATGTCAATGAGCAATGCTGATCCTATTGAGTCTAATGAACACATTTCCACGGAAACAAACTCAGACAATAAAATGGTAAGTTTATGCTTTGAATTATTAGTCTTAAGTATGTGCAAATCCTAGTCTTCATTCTGAAATGATTTATTATGCCTTAATTGATGCTAATAAGTCTTAGAATGCTTACTCAAATGTTTTATGGTGTGACCATGGTTTGAAAACATGAAATAGGTTGAGTTATGAGAAGATAGGAATGAAAATGCTAAAAATGACCCCAAAATGCCAAAGTCCCTAGTTTTCGTTCCGAAATGACCCTATTGTGTATAAATGAATCCAATAAGTTCTAGAAACACTTAACGAACATTTTAGGATGTGAATATGGTTTGAAAACATGAATTTGGTTGAGTTGTGAGAAAATAGAAATGAAAATGCCAAAAATGCCAAAGTTCATATTACTTTTTTCCGAAATGACCCTATTGTGTACATATGAATCCAATAAGTTCTAGAAACACTTAATGAACATTTTAGGATGTGAATATGGTTCGAAAACATGAATTTGGTTGAGTTGTGAGAAGATAGGAATGAAAATGCCAAAAATGACCCAAAAATGTCAAAGTCCATAGTTTTCGTTCGAAATGACCCTATTGTGTTTAAATGAATCCAATAAGTTCTAGAAACACTCAATGAACATTTTAGGATGTGAATATGGTTTGAAAACATGAATTTGGTTTAGTTGTGAGAAGATAGGAATGAAAATGCCAAAAATGACCCAAAAATGCCAAAGTCTCTAATTTCGTTTCGAAATGACCCTATTGTGTATAAATGATGAGGATGCAATAGCACTTTCAAAAGATTATNATATAATAAGTAAATATAAGTAAATGATTCTTAGTCAATTTATTTGAACACCTACTTTGCAAGAAGGATAAGAGTATTGTTACTTATACATTCAAAATATAGTCTTTCTATTAAAAATATAAGTAGTTATCTCTTATTATAATGAAACTAAAATGTCATAATTTTTTATATTTTTAGGGGATGGATAAGGGAAAAAAGGGTTGGTGGGAATTTCCTAGATKGAGTGAAGCATATGAACAAGGAACGGATGAATATATTGAGAAAGCCTTTTCCACAAGGTTTCAAGGGAACCAAMTTAGTTGCTCATGTTCTACTTGCCATCATCGATATTGGTATGGTAGAAATGATGTAAGAGATCATATTATTTGCAATGGCTTCGTTCCAAGAAATGATGAGTCCTTCGATTTAGGAACCAAGGGCCTAGAAGGAGAAGTAGGGGACCTTTAACATGATGATCCATCAAACATGAATGATGGTGTACAAGAGTTACTGCATGATACTTTGAGAGAAGGGCCAAACGAAGAGGCGAAAAAGTTTTTAAAGCTCATAGAAGAAGGCCAACAAGAATTGAATCCAGGTTGCAAAAAAATGAATAGACTTGCTTTCACAATCCGCCTTTACATTTACAAGTGTGATCACAAGTTGTCTGATGTTGCCATTGCCGGTTTACTAGAGTTCTTCAAGGAAGTTCTCCCCATATTTATTTATTAATTTAAACTTCAATCATAGGTTCCAATTGYAAAGCCAACATTGAAGTGTCCATCATCTAAAAGAAGGTGTATGTCCGATTACCTACCGAAACTACAAGAAAAGGCGGAACCACAAAATGAGCAGCAAAAGGTAAAAAAAAAAATCGAATATATTTGCTATGGGTTATTATATTGTTGAGACATTATTTGCTTGCTATGTTTCTAATTTTTGTAATCAGATATTTGCCTAATGTAATAGGGGACTAAGCATCGTGGTGARCAACCGAATTGTCAATGACCTAATCATCTTAATGGAGAACCTAATCAACAGCAAAATAGGCATAACGAAACGCCTAACCAGCAACAAAAGGGGCATAAGAATTAGCCTAATCAGCAACCAAAGGAGCATAGTAAACAGCCTAATCAACAACAAAATGGACAAAAAGAACAGAAGAAGATGTTAGCTAGATATTGTCTTCAGGAACTATGTCTTCTTTTCTCAATCTCCGTAGAAAACAAGTGCAAGCAGCTTGTCAGGGAGCAAAAGAATGCCATGAAAATGTAGCAGAAAATGAAGACAATGATACAACAGTGAATGAAGCAAATGAAGGTCTTGATGCAGTCCATGATGACCATGATGATGCAGCAAACAACTCAATTGGTCTTCAACTTCAACAAAGTCTTCAACCTCAACAAAGTCTTCAACCTCAAAGAACAAGCATTGGTTTGTTATGCAACCTTCCTTAATTTTATCATGTTTTCTTTGCCATTTTTTTATATTTCATATCAAATACAAACATGCATAATGTGTGCGGCCTCCAAAAAAAAGAAAGGGTCGAGGTCCACACATTAAAACTCATGTTCATAGGCCGCTCGATGGATGAGCGACCTATGATAGCTCCTAAACTCTTATTGGAAAGCCAATTGGTCCTTCAAAAAAAGCTTGTAGTGAATAATAGTTTATTCTTAGGAACATTGGCTAGGAATACGGAGTATCTACCTCTCAGTTACTGCGATGGCCAAGTGTACCAGAGAAGTTAAAGAAAACTTGTGGGAGTATGGCAGTAAGGTGTCTGTGTTGGAATATATAATCATTTTAGATAATTGATTATGCATTACACTTGGATAATGAGAAACTAATCATGGTGCACAAATTTTTGGTTGTAATATAGAAGAAGTTATTTGGTTTCATCAAAAGGAAAACACTTGGGCATTAGAACACATGCATCATCAAGAAGGAAGTTGGAAATGTAGGAGTAAGGCAGACTACATTTCAATTACCGGACTTATGAAGAAAAGACTGGACCAATCGTCCCAAAACAATCCCTGAAAAATCAATTGTTATACAGTTGTTGCACACTATTGGGATGATTGAGGAAGACTAGAGGAACGGAGAGAAACTAAAAACTATTTTAATCATTGTTATTCTTGTGTATTGAAAGTAATTAACCTTAATTTTTACTTGACGTTTGAGAATCTAATAGCAAGAAAGTGAGAGAGAAATAGTTGCACATCGACAATCCGGCAAATGACATGCACAACATATGGGGCCAACACCATTTGCATAACATTCGCTGAGCAAATGGTTAACTACATGCGTAACGAATGCGCAAACTATCATTCTCATCTTTTACGCATCATTAATATATTTATATTCATATGTTAAGAATAGAAACAACAAGATGCCGGAAAAAAAGGAGCTCGATAATGCACAAGTGTACACTATTCAAGGAAGAAGGAAGCCGGGAAAGTCATACAAAACAAGCTTTGACGAAATTAAAACTAACATTGTATGAATCTTTTTCACAAATTTTCATATTAATTATGATGATTTAACCTATTTCACTATATGCTGTAGAAATACTATATATATTATCTAATATGACTTTTCAATAAATCGATAGGAGCAAATGGAAGCAATACAATCTCACAAGGTGATATAAAGATCCATATGGTGAAGTGATTTAAAAACCAGAGAAAAGGGACGTAGGAGACTCTATGGAAAAGGTGTTACCAAAACTGTTTTGGAGAAGGTGGGAAAAACCTCAAACTACATATTTCCAAAAGAGTACTTACAAAGCATGCAATCACAAGTACTAGATCAATTGTTACAAGCAGTCCGAATACAGAAGCTACTTGAAGCTAACCCGGAGTGAAGATTGTGCTTCCATCTATGTCAATGAGCAATGCTGACCTATTGAGTCTAATGAACACATTTCCACGGAAACAAACTCAGACAAAAAATGGTAAGTTTATGCTTGAATTATAGTCTTAAGTATGTGCAAATCCTAGTCTTCATTCTGAATGATTTTATTATGCCTTAATTGATGCTAATAAGTCTTAGAATGCTTACTCAAATGTTTTTATGGTGTGACCATGGTTTGAAAACATGAAATAGGTTGAGTTATGAGAAGATAGGAATGAAAATGCAAAAATGACCCCAAAATGCCAAAGTCCCAGTTTTCGTTCCGAAATGACCCTATTGTGTATAAATAATCAATAAGTCTAGAAACACTTAACGAACATTTTAGGATGTGAAATGGTTGAAAACATGAATTTGGTTGAGTTGTGAGAAAATAGAAATGAAAATGCCAAAATGCAAAGTTCATATTACTTTTTTCCGAAATGACCCTATTGTGTACATATGAATCCAATGTTCTAGAAACACTTAATGAACATTTTAGGATTGTGAATATGGTTCGAAAACATGAATTTGGTTGAGTTGTGAAGAAGATAGGAATGAAAATGCAAAAATGACCCAAAAATGTCAAAGTCCATAGTTTTCGTTCGAATGACCCTATTGTGTTTAAATGAATCCAATAAGTTCTAGAAACACTCAATGAACATTTTAGGATGTGAATATGGTTTGAAAACATGAATTGGTTTAGTTGTAGAAAGATAGGAATGAAAATGCCAAAAATGACCCAAAAATGCCAAAGTCTCTAATTTCGTTTCGAAATGACCCTATTGTGAAAATGATGAGGATGCAATAGCACTTTCAAAAGATTATACAAGGGTCGACAATATCATTCATAATTATAATTTCAAGCTCCTAACTTGTTGGAAAGGAAGATGGAAAAATTGGAATACACTAGGAAAATCTGGAATTTCGATCAAGTGAAGAAATCTGGAAATATCTGGGTTGAGGATTAATTATTTTGTATTTTATTTTATTTTATTTATTTAGTCCGAATTAGTTTAGATTATATTAGTTTGTTAGGATATTTATAGTTAGTTAGGATATTTGTTAGTTAGGATATTATAAATATCTAGATTCGGTTAGGGTTAGTTTTATTAAGGATATTTTAGGATATAATTAGTTAGGATATTTTCTGGATAAGATTTATATCTTTTCATAAATATCTTAGTTAGTTTTATATATATTTTGTATTATAAATAGGTTCAAATTCTTTAATAAAAATTCAGATTATTCTTGTTAATTTAGTTTTGTTGTTGGTCGAAAATTCACTTGATTAGCTCATTGTCGGTTGTCCTTTTAGGAGCTGGTTCCACTTTGTGAGTAAGATCCTTAAATCTGTGGTTGGTCCGGGAGTTTGAAGTTATTTTCGTTCGTTTTATTCCCATCCTTTGGGAAATATCCTTCTATTCGTGTTTTATTCTGGTATTCAAGGGATTTGTGAGCATCTGTTTATAAATCCACATCAATAAATAATCCAATAAGTTTTAGAAACACTTAATAAACATTTTAGGACATGCAAATGGTTTGGAAACATGATTTTGGTTGAGTTGTGAAATATAGGAATGAAAATGCCAAAGTCCATAGTTTTCATTCCAAAATCACCTTTTGGGTATAAATGAATCCAATAAGTTCTAGAAACACTTAATGAACATTTTAGGATGTGAATATGATTTGAAAACATGAATTTGTTTGAATTGTGAGAAATAGAAATGAAAATGTCAAAAATGTTGTCTTTGTTACATGTTGCAATAACTATAAGTTCATGCATTAATTATATTTGTTTTTTCCTTCTTAATTTTAAATGTGTAGGTACATGATGAAGCAAATGATGGAAATGAGTTTCAAAATGATATCGAGCCATAGAAGCATCCTTTATTATATTTGGTGTAGCTTTGGTATTATTTAGTAGTTACATGTTGCTCATTGTTTCGAATGTTTTTGGACATGATGATGACGATGTATATATATGGTGCATTATCTTTTGATGTACTACAAGATAAGAGTTAAACTCTTTAGTACTTATTTTGGTATAAAAGTGAATCATGCAATAACTTTCATAACATAGTTTGTTATAACCAAATTTGTAATGTAATTTTTTGAGAGCTTATGATGTTAATTAAAGTCGATCGATTATGAAATGCATAATTTTAATTTTTGCAGTAGGTTGTCAACGACAACGACAATAGCAACGGTAGCAACAGGTGTTGCGAAAGGCAATTTTATTATATATTAAGATAATATAAGACTTTTGGCAATGGCTATATGCAAGTAAGAGAAGTCGTAGCCAAAAGATAACAAAATTGTTGCTAAAGAGTTTTGGCAACGGTCAAATAAAAGTCGTTGCGAAAAGTTCCACTAGCGCTGCGAAAGACTTTTGGCAACAGCTATATACACTAACCACATGACCCGTTGCAATAGGTTAAAATACCCATTGCAATAGACTTTGGCAACGGAAGAGATGCAACGGGCACTACCCGTTGCAAAAAGGTCTATGGCAACGGTTTTTTTGGCCTATAGCAACGGTTTTTACCGTTGCTAAGACGCCTTTATTCTAGTAGTGTAATATTGCCAAAATAAATAGTGATATATAAATCTTATGTTGTGTTACATATATTATATAAAGGTACATAATATTGATTAGTGTTACTTTAGTTCAAGATGTGTACGTATAATTATATAAAAGGTACCTAATAGAATATTTAAGTTAAGTCCCTATGAGCATGGCGTTCTCCGACTCATCGTTACTTTAGATGTGAAGGCATGGTCTTTTTCTCTTCAAAATAAAAACTCATTGGCGTTTCAGGCGTGGATGATTATCATACGCTATTTGTGCAAGTATTTTACGATTAAGAAGCAATTGTTGAATTATGTGTTACTAGTATTTTGATGCACGCGATGCGTGCTTGCATTATTTTTAAAAAAAGTTTTTACGTTATGGGGGAAATCATATTTATATATCATAGGTTAGTTGTAAACACTATAAGCACGCGATGCGTGTGGTCAGTTTTAAAATTAAAATTAGCAAATATGTAATTAGAAAAAAATCATGTAATTGGGTATAGTTTCAAATTAACAATGGCGGTGAGTTATTATGATTTTCAAATTTTCGATGCAATTTTTTCCTTTCAATTGAATCTTCCGACAAAGAGATTAAATGATTAATTACATTGACATACAAATAGTATTATTGAAATACATAATAAATTAATAGATATTTAATTCAATATGATTTTCAAAATAATTTGCATGCAATGATTAACTGATTCATGTAGAAAAAAAATAAGTATATGGTATTAATGTATTTATATTGAATTACTAATTAATTAACTTTTCAAAATAATTTACAATGTTTAAGTGATTCAATGGAATAAATTAGTCAATGTAATTAATGTATTTTTATTTGAATGTATTTACATCAATTAATTAAATTTTCTTTTTTATTTAGTATAAAAAAGAAGAAATTATATTTTTTAATTAAGGAATTAAGTCTTTTACATCATTAAGGGTATTTACGTTTTTTAATAGGGGGACACCATTGCTCCCCCTTGGCTTATATAATAGAGATTATAGTTCAAGATGAATTACAATATAGTCATACACTTATACAAAATGATACCTAATATTGATTTCAGTGTTACTTTAGTTCAAAATATGTCATAAGAAATGCTACCATTGATATTAAATTGTTACATAAAACGTTATGAGTAACACTATATATGAAAATGTTATAGTAGTAAACAAAAGTGTTACATAAAAGTGTTTTAAGAAACATTTTAAAAAGTGATACTTTAGGCTCATCAAGTATTACATTAGATCATAGGTAGCCCCGACGGATGTTTCACTTCTTAAAGTGTTACTTATAGTAACACTTTTGAGCCTTTATGCCATGTTGCACTTTTGGCGTGCTACCTTAAGTCAACTTTGCACTAGTGGATTCACCTTCAATTTGGTTCATTTATGTTTGAATTATGCGTGCGGTGTTGGTTGGATCACTATGGTGGCTACACGCAGTGGTGACTACCGGGTCGCGATCGTGGCCGAGTCAAGGTGATGGTTGGGTGGCGATGATGGCTAGGTTGAGGGGGTGTTTTGGTTTGCAACAACCATGACAACATGAGCAGTGGCGATAGTTGGGCAGTGGCGGTGGTTTTGTAGTGGTTGGTGGTGGTTGTGAGGGATGTGGTGTTGAGGGAGGTGGCTGTGAGCGTTTTGTTTTGTTTTTTTTTTCTCTTTCGTATTTTATTTGTTAAAGTTAATTTTTTATTACTCAGGGAGGGTACAAATGATTAAATAAATGCAGCTTAGAGGTCCAACTTAGATTTTTTTAGAAAGCAGGAATATAACTTAAAAAAACGCAACTATTTGAGGGTACAACTTTGAAAAACTTCAATTTTTATTTTTATTTTACGTTACTTGTATTTTTAAACGAAAGAAATATTTATTGGTGCATTGTCCACCGAAATAAACAATGACATGACACAAAATCAACCCATTAGAARTGACTTTAGATCAACAGTCCGATTATTATAGATTATTKTAGGGTTCACCTATTTATGCAAACGACACGACACGGGACAACATTTAGCTCAAAGTATTTGGTGCATTGTCCACAGAAATTATACTATTGAAACCCTTAGTAGGGTTTATCAAAACCCCATTCCAAGGGTAAAACTGAGTATTGCAAATTCGTAATAGAGCTTGAGCTAACCAGGCAACAATGGCGAGATCAGCTAGATCCTCAGCATCTCGCCTACTATACACTTTCTTCTCATCGTCTCAACCCAATTCCACAGCATCTCTCCAAACCCCATTCCTGCACCGCCACTTCCGGCTGTTCTCCGCTGGAAGCGCCGCCCGTCTTAGAGAAGACAAGGCGGCCGAGTTCCAGGAGTCGCTTTCGAAGGTGCGCAACATCGGAATATCGGCGCATATTGATTCGGGGAAGACGACGTTGACTGAGCGAGTGTTGTTCTACACTGGTCGTATTCATGAGATCCACGAGGTCAGAGGGCGGGATGGGGTTGGCGCCAAGATGGACTCCATGGATTTGGAGAGAGAAAAGGGGATTACTATTCAGTCTGCTGCCACTTATTGTACTTGGAAAGATCATCAGGTTCGTCTCTTTTTTACTCCTTTCATTTTTTGCTGGATTAATTGTGCTAATTCTTGCTATTGTAGTAGTATCGTGAAGTGGTTCTCACTAGAGAAAGTTTTTAGCTTTGGTGGGCTTATGAAGTGGGTATGTTTGGATTTTTAGAATTGAGGAAGTGATCATTTGTTTCTTGTTAGCTATTAAAATGAAGTTGACATGTTTTGATAGAATGATGGGTCAAAATCAGTTATTTGTTAATTTGGTTCACATTTGATTATGAGAAAAGTTCATTTTTAGTTATTGCCTTATTGGTGTAGAAAATTTTGAGCTTTAGTAGTATTGTGGAATGGAAACCAACCGAAAAAGCTTGAAGCTTYACTATTTTTACCACTTTCATTTAGAGGGATAGGTTTGATTCTCAAGATTTGTTGAGAAGATCATTCATTTCTTATCAGCAGTTGAAGGGACTCAAGGGAGTGTGGATGTTTTAATAGAATAGTAAGATAGAATAAGTTATTTGTTAATTTGGTTCAGGTTTTTATTGTGAGAAAAGTTCATCTCTAGACTCTGTTATTTGTATGCAAATTGAGGAGCTTTAGTAGTATTTTGCAATTTGCTACTGACAAAAGCTTAAAGCTTTCCTAGTTTCATGTAGGGCGCATGTTTTATTTCAAGATTTATTGTAAAGGATCATTCATTTCTYKTTAGCAGTTGAATGGACTGGAAATGTTGGGTTCACTCCATAGTGAGCATTACTGMATTTGCTGAAATTATATTGTGAATGTGAAACATTATTGTGAATGTTTTGGTAGGTTCATGAAAAATGAAATRGTGATGTCCATATATTTGGAGGTTTACACCATTTGATCAGTTTTTGCACCTGCCCAAGTATTGTTATCTTTATTTGCCGGTCTTAGTTATTTATTTTGAAATGGAAATGTGAATTTACGGTTTTTAGTCTTATTAATTTGGATTCACTTTAACGGCCATTTGGTTATTGGTAATAAGTTCTGTTAATAAGAATGAATTGTTATACAAATATATGAAGAAATATGTTCATTCCATGGTAAAGCCATTGCATCATTAAAAGTCCGATTTTTCTTCTTAAATTTTCATTCCCCTCAATACAACTCCTCTATAGTGGTTAATGAGTGGTAATGAAATTTTCTAGGAAACTGTGTCTCCATAGAAAGAAAACATAAGTTTGGTAAGGATGATTGTTTCCCATAGAGAAAAAAGTTGTGAGCAAACTTTAGCTTCATTTTCCCGTAGTGATTTTAAGGGTTTTTCCTATTTTAATTACAGCCAAAAATTCATCCCATTTTCCCATTTAGTCCCAATAACCAAACGGGTTGTAAGAGTAGAATGAAATAAGTGAAAGTTAGAATGATTTATTCAATTATTTTTATTTGAATTTGTATTTTGTTAAGAGTTCTTTCCCCTTTTGTTAGTGTAGTTTCCATATCAAATGGCTGAAGGAGAATGTCAATGCTTACTAATGCCACACTGCTAAACTATCCACCATATCCCCTTTTTGGTTTTTGAGAAACGGTAATTTTTTTATTAATTATTTAAAATTCGAGTACAAACACCAAGGCTCACCCATAGCCACACAATCAAACCATAGTCACACCAAATCAGCATAGGAGGCCAAACACCATAGCAGGGCCAAACAACCAGACAACAACAAAACTCTTAGCATCCAAAGGCATCATTAATCCCTTAGGCCACCTTCTACGAAGGGTTCAAAAGGGAATAGTGGAGTAGACCATTTGCGCACCTAAGAGAAAAACAGAGCTACTACATTAAAGGCTTTTAGCCAATCCCTTTTATCAGCATGAACAACTGAAATTAATTGATATAACATAAGAAATTCTATGATAAATGTCCAAATTCCTTGATATTGCTTTTCATGTAATTTTTGCTCATTTGCTCTACTTTAAGACATTGACCAATATTGAGGTCCTATTTGTGTTTTACAATTTACAATTTTTTATGTATTAATTTATGTGATATAGTGATGACTTGCTCTTTCCCAGGCCATGCAATTGTTTGTGAATTTGTGGCACTCTTACACGCCTTGGGATTTATGTGAATGCTATTAATTATTGACAATTGCTTTTCTTACCTTCTATTTTATAGATCAATATCATCGATACGCCCGGACACGTTGATTTTACCATTGAAGTAAGCGTGCCTTGCGTGTCCTTGATGGTGCTGTTCTTGTCACTTTGTAGTGTTGGTGGGGTACAAAAGCAATCGATACTGTTGATCCGACAGATGAGGAGGTATGAAGTTCCCAGAGTCGCTTCATCAATAAATTGGACGGTAATGGGAGCCGATCCTTGGAGGTCCTCAAACAGGTTATAATACGTCGCTGATCTTTTAAGGTAGAATAACAATTTATTTTTGCTTCAAAGTGCTAATGAAAAACTGTTGTATATAATATACATATATATATATATATATATATATATATATATATATATATATATATATAGATATATAATATATATATATATATTTTCCGCCGCTGTTAGCTTCTTGATATTCATAGTCTTAACTTCCTCATCCATGTTCGTATTGTTTACTCCTTGCTCTATTCAAGTGATTTTGAAGCTACACTTTTATCTAAAGCTAACAGTAAAGATCCAACCAAAACAGACTTTAAGTACTATGAAATTTGGATGGAGTAATTATAGATTTAAAATGGGCACGCTTAGGTGTTGGTGCTCGTAGGGGATGGGGAGTAACACCTCTAGGCATAGAAACCCACTAGTATTTTTTTGCACGCTATGCGTGCGGGTAAAATTA
Organism: Bassia scoparia; assembly: GCA_008642245.1. Taxonomy (NCBI): domain Eukaryota; kingdom Viridiplantae; phylum Streptophyta; class Magnoliopsida; order Caryophyllales; family Amaranthaceae; genus Bassia; species Bassia scoparia. The sequence goes on along the minus strand of SNQN01007758.1, from coordinate 8,249 downwards.
AATTTTGCTGATTTTATTCAATATTATAAACTCATTCGCAATTTTGCACTTCTACAAAATTCTTACTTTCATTTATGGATATAAGGTATATAATTGTGATTGTATAACGGAGTAAATTTTTTTAAATGTTTGTATATTGAAAATATTTTTTGAAATATTAATTTATTTTATAATGAATTGTACTATTGATTGATTTTTTGAATTGTAATTTTTAATGATTTCAATATAGTTAATTGCTTTATAATGATTGGTTGATATAATTAATTGGCTTATTAAGTTATTTTTTGTGCATTGATTAGAGTTGATTGATTCTTGTAGGAATGTATTTTTGGTAGTTTTTTTTAGATGTATAAGGGTATTGTAGTATATTAAGAGGGGAGGGGGGGGGGGGGAGGGGGGGGGGCGGACCGTTTATAGGACTCTACTTTTTCCTATGTTGCACGGGACCTCATTGTGCTCTTGTGAGACACTGTTGATTTTGGGGACTTTCTGGGAACGACAGTAAGCTTCACGGCTACATGTGGCATTTCCTTAAGGTTGGCTTTTTAGGTTTTATTTTTTAAATTTTGTTTAGGAAAAATGAAAACAACTAATCCCACCTTTTGGTGATCTTCCCATGATAACCCCACATTCACTTCTATCTTCTTATATTGGGTCATTTTACTTTCAACCTATTATACAGGTTAATTTCAATTCTTTCATTTATTATTTTATTTTTATTTTTGTAGTTAKTAATCCTCTTACTCCTTCCATACTTAATCGTTATCACTATTGATTATATTACTCTAATTAATCCTCTTTTCTCTCTTCTCTCTCACGCCTTTCCCTCTACTCCTATAATTTGTTTATCATCTAATCACCGAGCATCAAATGTCATTTTTTTWAAAAATAATAATTAAATGAACTTGTTATTAGTGAACCTCACTGACGTTCTCCTCTCTGGCTCTCTGTTTGTGTGGATGTTTGTGTGGATGGTGTCGGTAATTTTTTTGTTGATTTTTGATTGAGAGAGGGTGGTTGTGATTTGTAATTGAGGGAATGTTGTGATGTGTGATTATGCGAGGGTGGTGATGGTACTTTTGCGAGTGTTCAAGGGTTGTAGCGGCGAGTGTGCGAGGGTTGCCATCAAAATCCCTCAACCAATTTTGTGCGAGGGTGGTTTTGTGCGACGGTGGCGGTGAGGCTTTGTGGCGAGGGGTGAATGTAAGTGTGGTGGTTGTGCGAGGGCAATGTTTGTGGACGGTGGTGGCAATTTAGTGCTGGTACGACTGTTTGTGTGGTGGCGTTAAGTGGGACGGTGGTGGTGGTTGAGTGGTCGTAGGGTTCAAGTGGGGATGGTGGGCTCTGATGTGGGTTTTTTTTTCAATAAGGTTTAACTTCTAATTATTAGATAAGTTGTATTACTAAGATTAATTGAAGTTAATTAGGTTGGTCAAAATCAATTAGTATAGTCAAACACGTTAATTATAGATTTTTACTTGTTTTTACGGATTACATTTCTATATGGGACCAATATTAGATGATATGACATAAAGGTAGGATTATTCTAAAATTAAGTGGATGTGGGATTATTACGGGAAGACCACCCCTTCCCCCAAAAGGTGGGATTATTTGTTTCCATTTTCCTTTTGTTAAACAAATATACTAAATATAACTTGGTTATTTAGTAATCAATATTTCCCAGCCAACATATCCCTAAATTCAAAATCTAGGGTTTCTTCTCACAAAGTCGCAATCTTTCTCTCTCTGGTCCAGTGGTGAGTAGCAGAGGTTTGAGGCTAGTTTCGAAAGTCAAACTTCTTTCCGAGTTTCTCGTGTTTTTCCTTCTCACTCTCACTCTCACTCTCACTCAATTTCATATTTTTTTAAAATATTTAAATTCAATTATTGTACTTTGCTATTGAAATTAGTAAATGGCTTTGTATGTTTGTGCTTTTATTTTTCAATTATTTTTAGAAATTCTGAAGTTAAAGCATGACGTAGGGAATACTTTGCTATTGAAATAATGGCTTTGTATGTTTGTGTTTTTATTTTTCAATTTTAATATTTCTGTTTGTTTGTATGCGTGAATGYGTTTCCTGTTATTTAATTTTCTTAAAAATTCTTTGATTTTGAAGTATTGGCTTTATTAATTTAGTGTTCCATGATTAATTATGGAAAATGTTAAACCTATCCTCGTGGGGCTATGCATAAGAATCAAAATAGTGAATTTTTTTAACATTAAATATACATTAATTTTATTGATCAACGCATGAATTGGTCATGAAATTCTCAATATTTGCTATTTTATGTAATGTGTTTAATGCTTAAACATAGCCCTAAGGGCTACATATAACATAACCCATTTTTCAATGCTCCATTTTTTAAAAAAAAATTTATAAATAAAATTAATACTTCCTTTGTATTAACAAAATCAATCCAACATTTCTCAACTTTCTAATTTTGGTAAACTTTTTGTAAAGGAAATGACAATAATACCCTTACCTAATGAAACCTTTTCACTTTCTTTATTTTAATTTGTAGGAAAGTACTTTATGATTTCCCACCATTTTTATGCAAATGAATTGCTTATATTACTTTAATTAGCAATTTGTCTCTCCTCTAATTACCCTACAACACTCCTTAATATACAATTACAATATTTTGCCTACGAGTCCGTGTTCAAGCCAATTGTTGCAATAATTTTGATATGGAGGAAGTATTTCAAAAAATCTCCATACCACCATCCCTAAAGCCATACCTTAAATTTTTTTGATTTGCCCTTTCCTGTCGTTGTATAAGCCCTCGGACCCATATTGGTGTAACATAGCCTTTTTAACCAGATGCCAAGGTTAATATCCTATTATGAGCGAAATGCCTAAACTAATTGGTTTGATTAGAACCCTAATTGTTGCCCTATGCGATTACTACGCAATAGTTGAAAATTGGAGGTCGTCAATTGTGACTTTGAGATTGTTTCAAGACTTTTTTGACATGGTGGCCGATGCCATTGTCGCTGGTTTTTTTATGTGACACAATGGTTTTTTTATTTTTATTTATGGGAAAAGCTAAATGTAGCCCTAAGGGCTGATTATAAGAAGCTAAAAGTGAAAATAATATATAATTAAATGATCATTTATTGCATCCAATAGTGTATCTTTTATCTGAATTTATAACTTATTTCCATTTTAAGTAATGTATTTATATCTTATATACGGCTGTATTTCGCATAACCTTTATTTATTTTATTATGAATTTTTTTCCAAACATTCTTTGGTTTCGCTATCATGTTAGTGATTTCACATTGGAATCATCACTTAACATTCCTAACTCACTCGCCTTTGGGTATCTCTTTGGCTTTTCCCGTGCTATATGTTATATATATAATATTTTGTACTTATTTTCATTTTACATGCATTCTTCTAGTTACCTTGCTTATCCGGTATGGAAAATGATACATTTTCTAAAACCTTTTGAAATTGGAAAATGAAAATTTATAATCCACTTTTAGTGGTCTGCTGGCAATAATCCGACCTCAAAAGTAATTCAGAATAATCTCAAACTTTAAGGTGATCTTCTCAAATAATTGAATCTCATTTTTGCTGCTTTTGTTGATCCAATTTTGGCTTGTTCTATGTAAGCAAATGAGAGTTCAGATTTATTTTGGAAGACCACCCTAAAATTTGGGGATTATCTGTATTCCTTTGAGGTCGGACTTATTGAGAGATCACCAAAAGGTGATTATTAGTTTCCATTTTCCTTTGAAATTGATTAAAAATTTACTTAAAATTAATCAATCAATTAAAGCCTTATTCCCATAGGGAAGTCATTTACAAAATTTTTCTCTTCCACTTCTCTACGATCGAGAGCCTCAGTCGCTTGGTTAAATTCAAATGGTTTCAGATCCTTATTAACTCCATCCCACCAAGTCATTTTCGGCTCCCTCTACCTCGTTTAAAATCTCCATGATCCACTTTTTCACTCTTTCGCACCGATGCCTCTTGGCGTCTTACATGCCCAAACCAACGCAACAGTTTTCCCTTATCTACTTGCAAATATCTGCAACCACTAACTTTCTCACGGATAAATTCATTTATGTTTCTATCCCATAGGGCATTCCACACACCATCTCAACATCCGCCATCCTCCGTGACCCCTATCTTTGCATATGCTTTTTCTTCGAGGGCCCAACCATTCTGTGCCCATTAAGCAATACCGAGCAGTCTCGTAGAATTTTCCCTTCAACCTAGAGGGATGCTTCGATTGTACAAACACTCCTGTAGGCGCTCTCCTTTTAAGCCACCTGACTTAATCCTGGTGAGCCATGTTTTGGTCAATATCGCCATTTCTTTTGGATGATTGACCCAAGATACTTAAAGCATTCACTCATAGTGAGGTCTTTTCTGTCTAACCTCACTACTCCATCATTTGTTCCCCGTTGTGACCCAAAAACAACATTCCACGTACTTGCTCCGACTTAGCTTAAATCCTCGAGATTCCAACCTTTGTCTTTATTGCCTCTAACTTGGCATTAACCTCGGCTTTAGTTTCATACACTAAAACAATATGATTCGCAAAATGGCATACACCATGGTATCATTGTCTCCTCATTTCATCTATAACCAATGCAAAAAAGGAAAGGGCTTAACATCGATCCTTTGATGCAAACCAATTGTTATAGGGAAGTCCTTTGTCAATCCATCACAAGTCCTCACATTTGTTGACACATCCCGATACATGTCCTTAACCAAGTCAATGTACCTTAGGAGAAAACCTTTTTTCGACATTGCCCACAAAAGTACATCTCTTAGTACTTTGTCATAAGCCTTTTCTAGATCGATGAAAACTATATGAGGTCCTTCTTTYYCGCCCTATAATACTCCATCATTTGCCTYAATAGGTGAATTGCTTCCATTGTGGATCTCCTAGGCACAAACCGGCTTTMGGTTATGCTAGTGCATGCCCTTAACCGATGTTCRATAAYCTGTTCTTACAACTTCATAGTGTGGCTTATAAGCTGAATTCCTCGGTAGTTAGCGCAATWGCATCTCCTTTGTTCTTATAAATAGGAACCAGGGTGCTATTTCGCCAATCTTGAGGGATCCTTAAGTCTTCCATACCTTGTTGAACAACTTTGTTAACYAGTCAATACCAAATCAGGTCCAACYGCCTTCTTCGGTTTCATCCTCTTCAAAGCAACCTCCACCTCTACTCCTTTAATCCTTCATACAAWTCCCACATTGATTTCCTCCTTACTCAATGATGTATCCCCTATAACAGCCCCTTGGCTTCCGTTAAACAATTCATTGAAGTATTCCTTYCACCTTTCTTTGATGTCCTYATTTTGAACCAAAACCTCGTGGTTCTTATTTTTGACACACTTGACCGTACCAATAGCCTTTCTTGTCTCTTCGCCATCTTATWAATTTTCCCTTTCTCCTTCTTTGAAGTCTAATCTTTCATAGACTTCTTGGTAAGCCTTTTCTTTAGCCTGCTTTGCTTTTACCGTTGCTTTGMTTTTAGCGTCTTTATACGCTGCAAAAGTTTCACAAGTCCTACTTTTTCCCAAGGCTAGATAACAATCGCCTTTGTRTTTGATTAGTGCCTTCACTTTTTCATTCCACCACGAAGTATCTCCGTGTACTATATTTCTCCCCCTTATTCCCCTAAGACCTCTTTGGCCACTCTCAGGAAAYAATCCGTCATTTTCGACCAAGTTGCATCTGGATCTACCTCACTGTYCTCRTTGATCACTTTTTCGGTGGAAACCTTAGYTTTTTCATTCTTTAAGGTCCACCATCTTATCCTTGGCTCCCCTTGGATACGCTTCTTTTTCTCACTTTCTTTCAACCGGATAGTCATCACCGAAAGCCTAACACACTCTCTCCAGGGATGACCTTGCAGTTTACGCAACTGAGTTGCATTTGCACTGCTCCGGAAAGTTATCAAGTGGGAATTGCGCTTCTTAAGCTAAGTATTAGCCAAAATTAAATCATAAGATTGAGCGAAATCCAAAATAGTCTCACCGTGGGCGTCTCACTGCCCATACCCAAAACCTCCATGGACACTCTCAAAGCCATCACGCCTTAGCCCAACGTGCCCATTCAAGTCTCCGCCAATGTATAACTTCTGTGTGAGGGTACCTTGTATCACCTCATCAAAATCTTCCCAAAATTATCGCTTCCTAAAACATTTACTTAAAACATCACCCTAAAAGTATTAATCAATAAAAGTATAATATTTTTTTCAAATGGCATGCCTTTTCTAGAGGATGAGCACTCCCTTCTCGTCCTGCCTAGGCTCCATAGATCTTTTGTCTTGGACCTCATGTTGCATCTCATGCTTTTTAATATTAAGGGTCTAATAATAGGATGCCCTTTGAGAGATTTTATGATGGGAAACATAAATATAAGGTGTATGTATCAATGTCTAGCTTGTAAGTCACCCTCTTAGCTTTGCGGTACTTGAAAAAATGTTGTTATGAAGACTAGGAAKGCCGTATTCTTTTGGTATCCCTAATAGCTTTATTAGAATTTGTAGCTTCTACTTCCTAATCATCTTCACCGTTGATATGTGGCAATAGGGTCTCTAGATCATTTGTTAGCAAGTTATGTTGGAGGTMACTTTTCGATAGGATCCTTTTGGTTCTCCACAAATGAAGGATTTTAGGCTTGGCTCTAATACTTTGTTAGTAGACAAAAGACTTTGGTGAGGAGGTGGTATTGCCTTAGATGGTCCCTGTTTGTTTTTGGTCTAGTGGTCATGTTACCTCACAAAGTGCGACAAGGACAATCCTAAAGTGTTATAAAACCATGTCTTCTCTCTTCTATCCTTTTCTAGGCTCCATATGTACTTTGATAGTAAGTAAGTCAACATTCATATTCTTGTTAATGTGGTCGTGCCGCCCACAGTAGGGGATTGGATTGATTGGGCTTATTGGGGATGATCTTAAGATACTTACCTACTCCCTTCCGATTTTAATGTTTTGTGCAATTTCCTCATTGGGACGATTTTAATGTTTGTTGCATTATTTCATTTTGAGATACTCCTTTCTCCTACTTTAACCACACCTTCCCTTACTTACCCCACTCTTTTCCATACTTTTCCCCTTTTACACACACTCCTACTCTTTACCCCACTAACCATTATAATAATTATTCCTAACTTTCTCCCCCAATAGGCAAAGCATAGAACATTAAAGATCGGGGAAGTAATGAAAGTTTGGAGGCCCACGGTCAAGCTTGACAATTCAAGGACTTGTTTGCTTAAGTAACTAGCATGAAATTTGACTTCCATTGAGGAGGAATTCATGGATATTTTCATGAAAGGGCTTTTAAAAAATATTAATTTAGGGCTTCTTGCCTGGCAATGATTGGATGGCAATAAGAAGCTGACACCTGTTGGAGGGTAAAATTATCCATGATGGTTGCTGGATGACACTCTTTCCTTTTTGTATATTTTCGGGTTAAACTTGTGGAGAGAGGGATTCACGACGTTCCAATTGGAGTAGGTGCTGAGAGGTAGGCTGAATTGTTCCCTGGTTGGGCACTTCGGTCTTACATTGGGTTTTCTACTCTGTAAGTCTTCCTAAATGGGTAAGTTTACTACTAGGTTTTGATGAATGAGTAGATACTTCCAACTATTGCACTTAAAACTGAAAGAGCAAGCGTTGAGTAAATTAATTGGTTTCACCCATTTAAGTTTTGAATTTAGTGATCACTAGATCTTTTGTAAAGCTAGATCTTCTCTAATGATGAGTATACTTATAGAATGAAATGTCATACGGACAAATTTTTCCTGAAGAAAATTAGAAAATGCAGAAGGCTGTAAAGTACTAGAATATGTTTAGCTTAAAAGAACACATAAGAGTTCTTAATGAGTCGTACTCTCAACAAAAGCTTGGGAAAGAAAAGATTTTTTTTAGAAAGTCCAACCAAATCTGTACACACCCGATGCTAGATCGCTGGCTGCACAAAACTTGGGGCTCTAAGTTGCTAAAGATTGTTTGGATTGGAAATGTAGGCCAAATCCCATTGCAAGCTCCTGCCCGATTCTATCTTTTCTTATCAATATTATTGCTTTCTTACAATCAATCAATCATAGCCTGTAATCCCATATGTGGGTCGGCTAACATGAACCAAATGTGATTATTCCGGGAGGTCATCCCACATAAAATTTTCCTCCTCCACTCCCTCCGATCGGAGCCTCAACTCTCTTGCAAATCCAAACTGGTCAGATCTTTCCTAACTCCTTCCCACCAAGTCTTTTTG
>SNQN01007757.1:0-22840 GCA_008642245.1 Bassia scoparia | reverse complement strand
ATCCGACTTGAAAATTTTTATTTGCCTTTTTTTTCGTTGTTTGAATGGCTTGTTTTCTACTCTCTTACTCATTGTGAATTTATCTCCAATGTGCCACCTGATCGATTGTTCATTCGTGATAATCAATTATTTGAATTCAGGGTATGGGATTGTGTTTGAATTCGGAGTTTAGGCTGTTAGTTATACTGAACAATTGTTAATACATTTTGCTCCTGGTTGCTCATATATTAGTGGCATGACAATAGCCTCTAATGATAGGCACTATCCTGTAGAAGATATCTTGATTGTTCTTAGTCTTAGTTGTTAGGATTTTACTATGATATTTGCCATTGGCTCTTCTATTCTTGTGCATAAAGCACTCTAACTTTTCTCCTTCCTATCTGTTATCTAACTTCTAAAGGAATGGGACCGTTCAGCATATCCCAAATGTAATTTTTTTTAACATGGTGAATGTACACTTTTGGTTTACAGTAACTACGAAAAGGAATGTCTCTTTTGTTGGAATGCCTTTCCCATTTTGTCAGTTCGTTTTAAAGATGCTCATTTTTCGTAGGAACTTGTAGGGCATTCGTCTTGACCATTCCTAAATCGTATGTTAAATAATCTGCTTTGAAGCTTAGCTGCAAACCCTTTGGAATGCAATTCGCCGTGAATGCTCAAGCAGTATCTTTGAATTGAATGTCCTATATTTCTTTCAATGATAAATTGAAAAAGAGTACTTTCTCTTTTTGGAGAGCTAGTCACATAATATTTTGGGATGTCCTGGGAACCTTTTTTTAACTTTTTCATACTTGTAATTATTTATTATTAGTTTTTCTTCCAAAATGCTTATTTTTACAGAGAGTGTGAAAAGTGATCACTTATTAAGGTCTTTTAGTAATTGTCTGCTATATCCTCAATTAGAAAGTTGGGAAAAGTTATGACTTTAGTTTACTGCTTGTAGAATTGCATTATTGTCAATGTTGATTTGTAACTGTTGAGCATGATTTCATTAGGAGCAGATCCAGTCTTTTCGATCTGCGTGTGGCATGGATGATGGTTGAGAGTCTAGCATGAGATCAATTTTGAGCAAGACCTCTAAGAATACAGTTGATCCAGTGATACGTCCTATTACTCGGACTCTTTCATACCTCAACGTGTTCCTGTTGTCGACAAAAGCATTCATTTTTAACTAAAAACACTACTTTTTTCAAAAATAGGCGAGTTCGACGCTTGATACCGACACTGACACTTAATCCGAGTCCAAGTAACATTAGGATACATCACATACCCTGTCATGTATAGATAAACAATGGCATCTGATCTTCTCTTCACGGTAAAATACTAATTCCTGCATTTTATTTAATTGCAACAATTTCTGTTGAAAAAATAAAATAAATCCGTTGGTTGCGGGTAAATGTTTTCTTCTTTTTAGCTAGTCATTTCTAATTATCTCTTCGTCACAGGCCTACTTTCTTCTTCTCAATCTATTTCCATTTGAAATAAATATTGCCTCTAGAGTCCACTTCCACCCACTTGGTTTGTTGCAATAAAAAAGAAAGCAGAAGACATTGAAAAGAAAATCTAATCGTAACAAAGTGTCCGGGAGCTAGACTCTTCAATTTAATGAAGCACGGAAGTGATTAATTTTGACGAATTAACATTCTAACCTTTAACATAGTACACACATTAGTCAGCTCTTTCCCTTGTGGCTTCAAACTTCAGTCCATGCAACATGCTGAACAATTTAATGTGTTTCTTATGTTATGGCCCTGTATAAGGTTCAATCTATGAACTGTGTGCAATGTTTATGCAGATATAACATTGCTTATTATATATTTTAGGTAAGGTGAACAGGGGGACTGCGCCCCGTGGATTTGTCATAACTTCATGACCGCAGAAGCAATGGGAAGAAGCCATTAAGAGTATTTCACCGGTTAGAGAGCTTGGATTTGGTCGGATCACTCAGTAACAAGGCAAGACTTGGGAAACCTGAGATCAATATGTTCTATGTGGTGATTTCGTAATCAGGACAATCAGGTGTTAGGGAGTTATAGAGTGTGGTAAAGCTAGAGGGATCGTTCTAATAGTGCTTCAAATGTGTCGTCAGGACACTGGGCTAGGGACTGCCCTTCGGGTGGTGAAGTGGAGGTATCGTCACATTTCTCGAATTTGCAGTACCTGTTCTTTAGAGAGATCGAGCAGGGAGATCGTGGATGTACGTGATCTTATTTGATCGTTCTGGTGGGGACGCTATGACATAGAGTCGTTTGGAAAGCGGATGGGTATGGACCTCGTGATCGCTAACAGCACTGAAAGGTATCGCTCCTTGTGTGCATTCGTTTAAAACAGTAATATGTGGACCGATACCCCAAAATGGATTGGTAGGGATAGGATTATGAGAGAGAGGGAGGCAGTATGAGGGGCGATGGTATTGTGCTGGAGGACCAACCCGCAGTTGACAGAAGAAACTAAGAGAAAGGGCTCACCCTTGATGCTCTCGGAGAAGGCACTGAGGCGCTGAATATTTGTTGTTTCTGTCATTTCAAGCGCTGTGCAAACTTCAATTTGTCTGAACTCATCAGTTTTCTAGAGCTTTTCTTGATATATAGCTAGGAATGAATTGGCATGGCTTGTGTTCATATCTTGCCAGATTGCTGTGTATTTCCTTGCAGATTTTTTTGGGCCTTTGTGGATAATGAGCTGATTGGTACAAAAGATGCAACATGGCTCGAAAGGCAGTTGATTAATTTCTAACTCGGTACTGCAGCATGATTCTTAAATTAACTTTTGTTTGAAATTCTACCCATACGGGATTATACGTGGCTTCGGGTGTGTGGACTGGATCAGTTGAGACTTCATTGTAGTTCTATGAATTGTGTTTCTAGTATGGCTTAAGTGTTATCTTTAAAATTTTTGACGACTGGCAACTATCGCATGCTAGATTAATGCTGGCAAAGTATTGGTACGTTCTTCCGAGATCTGTATTTACTGTGGTATGATTGTACTGGCTGTGTGATGCGTCGTGAGAATGAAGATAGTGGTTTAGACCAGGTTTCTGGTTCTTCGAGTTTTGACCAACTTTTCAGAAATTTATGTGGCCATCACAGAATTTCTTTATCATTGTCAATGTGTATATGACTCGAAGTTTGTTGCCCTTGGTCTTGTTAATCGTTTCACGGAGGGTGTTTGCAACATGGCCTCGATTCTGTAGAGTTAAGAATGTCGATGTCGTTTTTTTGTGACTGCTCAGGGAAGATTTGAGGTTTTTGATGTTGTTGCACCAAAAAAGGATGAAGGCAGCATCGAATTGGTGGTCTGATTTAAGGGATCCATTAATTGGTTGATGCAACACTAAGAAAGCTAATTTTAGTTTAGGTTTACTAATTTCAATTATTGTAGTAAGAAGTTACCCAAGAAAAGGCTAGAAGTTACACAAGCAATAGGATGCTTCATCACAATTCTTCAATGATTAGAGCTTTTCTAAACTATAAAGAGATATTCATTTTAGTTATGAACGATAGAGCTTTTTCCAGGTTTTGTTTTAGACCTTTTAAACTTATACAATTCATAATGCTAACATATGCCTTTATTGAAACCAACCCAGACCCTATCTTACTAAAAAAATATGTAAACTTTTGTTGAAAGCTACATTTACTCCCTTCTTTCATAAAAAATAGATTGGGAAACTAATACTTCATCCGTTTTGATAAAAAATGCATCACTATGCTTTCACGGTTCCTTAGAGGCAAAATTGAGTGTGATGTGTTGTACGGTGGGGATCAAAAGAGAGAAAAGGTTAAAAGTAGGTATTAATAATATTTAATAAAGTAAAGATACTGTGTTAATTTTCTATGAAATAACTTCCATGTGACATACCAAACACAACCTAGGATTGGAAATAAAATTACATTGTGTAATGTAAGTTTTTTTTAAAAACAAATATCCTTAGAAATTGTTTTTGTAAATGTGTAACTAAAGCTAAAATGTGTAAATTTCCTAACAAAGGGAATACTTTTAAAAGTCCAGTTTACATGGAATAAAAGTCCATATTTCATTACTTCTCTTTTAATACAATCTCCTTTCTTCTAAACCATTTCATTTCATCTCACTCTTCCATCAACAACCACCATCGTCAACAACATGCAACCCTAACCCTGAAATTAACTGAACTCCAAAAGTTCGAAAGGATACATTGTGCAAGTCCATAGCAACCTGTGAGGCCGCATACACGATTCGGAGAAGAAGGCAGACTGTCGACTGATCACGGACGTGAGGGAGGTCGAATGGCAGGCCACCCACGACGGCCACGAACAACCACAGTTGGATGTTGTTCGTCGAAATTTTTTTTTATATAGTTGACGCCTTGTTAATGCGAGGCACACCGTGGTCTGGCGCTGCCCTAGGTGTCCTAGCCATGGTTGGCCTAGCTCAGGCGGGCAGAACCATTGGGGGACGCCTAGGCGGCGACAGGCGCCAGCACGGTGGTGTCGCCTCATACAAGGCGTTGGCGTTGGGTTTGCATCGAGTCACACTTGTTTATTTAAACCAAAAATAAAAATTTTTGCATTAAATTAATTATTTGGTCTCATAATTTCCATGCTTATTCATTTGAGTTTGATTCCATGCTTAATTTCGATAGTATTTTAATTTGCATGGTTCATGTTTATTAATGCTGATTTTGCAATTTCATTTTTGTATTTTATTTATTTATTGCATGCTTCTTATTTTATTTATTTAATTTGCATGCTTTTTCATGTTTGTGAATACGTTTTTTTTTAGAATTTGCATGCTTAAATAATGTTGTACATAATTTTAAATCATGTTATGGTTTATAATTTTCTAAATAATATTATTTAATTGAAGTTATATATTTAACTACCTTAGTTGATTTATATATATATGATAATTATTTACTTGTTGTAATTGAAATATGATAATATATTTAAATCAAGTTACTTTACTGTGAAGTTATATTGATAATTTTATGATAATATATACACTGATTATATCCATTTTGTGTAATTTGATTAATGGTTTTTTTCATTGCGAATTGTTATTTATTATTTTAGTCATGAGGAATTAAATTAGATTAAGTCATTTATTATTATTTTAAGGTTTATAATTGGTAATAAATTTTAAATTAGATCAGATAAAGGCTATAACTAGATTTATAATATTAATTATATATTTTAAGGTTTTTAATGTTTAACAAATTGAGAATTAGCCGGTTCTTTTGTATTCTAAACTAGTTTTTTTATAATTCAGCCTCCTCGTCACAGTGTTGGCAAAAGGACTGTTTAGGCGTCAACCCGTGGAGGATGACTCTGTTCCACGGCATCTGCGTTCGCGTGGCGTATCTGCATCCGTACGGAAGGACAGGCCAATCGAGATGAGCGACGAAAGTTGCATATGTCAGTCACGACGGGTCAAGGCAGTGGCAATCAGGAGTTCCATGATGACGATGATGACGACGACCATGCTGATAATGATGCGGAGGACGACGTTGATGCCTTCGAAGCTGAAATTGAGCATTAGTTGGAGACGGATACCGTTGGTCAGTGGCGGGKGTCTCAGGGTTCTAAAGGYCGATTTGTTGCTGGGGAAGGCAGCTCTCGAACCACAAAGGCTCGTATGGTTGCAAAGGGTGCAAAGGGTAATGATAGGCGTGTCACTGCTGGTCCGGTTCCTGGTGGTCCTGAAGACATCAGTTTGATTCCATTCATCGGCGGTCATGTTGCGCTCGAGATTTGGAATGTCAGTCATCCTAAGGTGTTGAGGTGTCATAACAAGTACACACTGGCATCCGATCTGAAGAAGAATTGGATGCGAAATTTGAGTCGTCGATCGTAACAGCTTATTCGTGAGTCCGGGCTTTGGGAAGTCCCCTTTTGTGTCTTTAAATCTCTTGACTGGGCGCTCATAACGACTTTCGTTGAGAGGTGGCATCCTGAGACAAACTGCTTCCACCTACCTTTCGGTGAGATGACTATTATGCTTCATGATGTGTATCAGATCCTCGGCCTTCACACTAACGGTTCTCCTGTGGTGAAAGTGGTGAAATCGGGGGCCCTAACACRGTGGACATCTTCTATTCTTCAGCTTCTTAACACGACCAGTHTGACCGACACAGATATGACGAAGACTGCAGTTCGTTGTAAGACTGTTCTTGACCACTRTCGTAAGGTGGACCGTGACGAGGATACGCAGGTGGCTGSCATTTTTTCTCTTATAGTGGGTGGTCTTTTATTCACTGATAAGATTTCATCGAGGATGTAGAAACATGATTTCATCTTCGCAGATCAGATTGCTGCTCAATCAGGTGTTTCGTGGGGATCGGCCACTCTAGCCTACTTGTACCGTCAGTTGGGCATGGCTAGTCGTGCTGAGACATCTTAGATAGGCGGTTGTCTAACTCTACTACATGCATGGATATACGAGTACTTTCCGATGTTTAGGCCGCATAGAGACATGCTAACTTTCTTTCTTTACAGATTGATTGGCTTCCTTACAGCATAGATCCTGTGATAATGGTACCTAAGACTCTATATATGGGTACTATTACTTGTCGTGACATCGTTGAGCCGTACATGCCTATGCGTGCGTTGCCTTCGTCAGTTAGGTCGGTAACAGTGTATCCCCGTCCCACCTATTCAACCCGAGTCAGCTTCTAGACCAGCGAAAGGTTCGTATAAGGTGGACCATGCAGCTAGAGCCCTCCTTTCGAGCTACACCTCCTTACATGCCTATGAGCTGGTCTGAGGTGCGCAATGACTAACTCCATAGTTGGCCTAGTGTTCCTACCACCAGTACTCAAAGGTAAAACAGTTATCGAGTAGTTTGGATCAGCATTTTCTTGGTTTATCGAGAAACATATGATTGTACATTTGTACTGATTTGCATTCGGGAATAGGTCTGCTACTACCTCCATGTGATGCTCTGGACCGCATGCACCTCCTTCCCAATTGATCCGGTCGACGGCTTGCAGAACGTGATCAATACCATATATTTGCCCATAAACGCCGACGTTCGCCATAATTTCATTAGCTGTTCCTTGCCTCACGAAATCCCACCTCTCCTGATCATGATGAATGACATCTGCAACACAACGAAAACCACAATTTCCGTCACCCGTAACATCAAGCCAATCTTTAAGATACGGAAGAATGACGCCTGGTACTCTATCGACGTAAGGGAAAGTAGATGTGGTACCTAAATCAACACACAATTTTAAAATTTTCAAGACAAAACTAATTAAAAAAACCAACAAAAATAGCTAAAAAAAACTCACAAATTACCTAAATTAACTTAAAAAAACCAATTACCTGAACAACCAGTACGATTTTGCGACGCATTAAGTGATGATGTACGACCCGTCGAACGTCTACTACGGCGACCATGAAACTCCCAACCGGAAGGTATCCGTTGTGTAGCCCGAGACCTCCTTAGTGCACCCCGAGTGTTCACGTTCGTCACTGGTTCATGTATCGAATTTCCCAGATCCAAGTGCGGGTGAAGCCGACGATGAATCAAACGGGAGATCAACCGCCTAACAGCCGGATCACTAGCTCGATCCTCATCCACTAACTCCATAAAGAACTGTGAATCTTGTTCAGCCTTCTCCGCAAATGCTGGTATGTCAACTCCATAAATAACTAGTGTCGTCCAGAAGGCGTCGATCTCACCCAAGTACACACCTCTATCCTCATCCATGGACATCGAAATGGAACAAGCGCAAGGTATATCGTGAGTTTAATTTGCATCACCACACAATCGCACTTCTCCACATTGTAATTCCATTCGGCTAGCTTGACGATATCTTGCGCCATCAGTGTCATACAATGGTTCGACACCTTACCTTGTAAGTGCACAAAAGTAAAAAAATCCGTCAAATTCAGTATCATGCGTGCGCCTGCAAAGCTCAAGTGAGTTCTTAATCTCGATTATTTGACTCTCAATTCCGGCGTGCATCTGCTTGAATAATGTGTTTGCGACAGAAGTGGAGCTCTGGATCCAGTTTTTGATGTAAGAGTGTTGCCTTTCGGTGCAGTAGTTGGTCGTGTTCCCGAAATGACGAACCCTAATCGTCCACGCTTTCACGAACTTTTCCTTATGCTACAGCCAAGTTCTGTCGAGGTACTCCCGAATCTTCGATGACCTTGTCTCAAGATCAGCAAGAGCTTCCTTAAGTTCCTCCTGGGGGTATCCAACCCAATACCACTTGCTCAAGAGTTGTGTCTTCTTCTCCTCGTACTCCTCCTCTGTTGCGGAGTGGAGTAAACTGGACCAAGATCCTCTCCCAAATTTTGTGGCCATTCCAACTTGCCTCGTTTTCTTCCGAACCCAACCCTCAACATCACGATTTATATGCCATGTGCAAAGCAAGTGAGCTGAATCTGAAAATATCTCACGGATAGGGGTGAACAAAGCAAGCTCTCGATCAATCACAATTGTTTTCAGTTTTACACGAGTCCCAATCAAGTTGGCAAGCATCTCGAGAAACCACCTGAAACAATTCAATTTAATATTATTCTATCCTATTCGTTAAATTAAATTTGCGTACTTCAAAAATTATTACCTGTATTTAGCCTCTGCTTTCGTCTTTCAACGTGCCCAACTGATCAAAAGTTCTTTCTTCGTAGTCATCTTATAACCTCACTAAGGAACTGAGCCTGTTAATTTGACGTTGATCCAGTTATTCCACACACAACAAGAAAATTGGCTTCGGCCGACCACGATTACCGCCGATTATCGGTCGACAGTACCGACATAATCGGTGTAACCTTTCGAATTACATTCGTCGGTAATCGCAAAATTACGACGATATCGTCGGTAAGGTATCGACCAGATTACCGACTATCACCGATACGATTATTTCCGACTATTTTGGAGGGAAATATTAAGTTACCGACCGTTTTTCGGTCTTACGACCGATGTTAAATCGGCGATACCGACGTAAAATCGCGGTACACAATTATTTCCTCCAAAATTGGAGGGACAATGGAGGATACCTAGCACCTTTCGGTCGGTAATCACCCAATATTTTTTTTTAATTTAAAATCCTCCATTACCGACCGAAAGTCGGTCGGAATCAGTCCATCATTTTTTTAATTATTAATTGCCCATTACCGACCGATATTTCGGTATTCATCAGATTTTTTTTTAAAATCTCCATTCAATGAATAAGATTTCTGTATAACAATTGTAAATATAAAAGGGCAGGAAGTTACACATAGTTGTAATGACAACAAAATCTCATATATTGAACTGTAGAAGATGACAAAGAGGGCAATAGGAATTCACCCCATTAATTATTTTTGACACATATCTATAGACCATACCTTGCCTCTTAAACTACATATCTGACATTGCTTTGATGAGCTTTGCTCAGGGCTGAGATCAATTGCAGTATGCATACACAAGCATGTCGCAATTCTAAATGTAAGGCGGGTGCACTCATATACTTCGTATTATAAACATAGTAAATAATGCAGGACAGTGTTACACGCCACAACTTCAAAATTTGTAACATAAATCTTCTCTTGATTACAGAACTATCTCCATGCAAAATTTACAGTGGAATCAGAGCTACATGCTAAGAATTAACAGGATCATTGGCACTTCCAAGAATATACATTGCTCGACGTCAAAAGATTGTCAACCTGCTTATGAAAGGCAACCAGTTCATTTATCAATGGGATTTCCATCCTTTAGACATTCAGCAATGATGACTTTCAAATGCTGCATCTTCTGCAACTGCAGTGAGTAACAAAATATAGATTCAAGTTAGGAGGGGCCAAGAGAGTATTTGATACTCAAAAAAGTATACAACGAATGAAGGAGCAAGCAAATTGAGTAAGAGTCGGCATCAAGACAGCAATGTGAAACCTCCTTACAATAGTGACAATGATTGAAAGCTTCGAAATGTAACAGATGCAGATGCAATAAAAACCATGACATGTGAACAGTCAGGTTGGTCAGGGTCACCACTCATCACATAATAATGTTTTGGCCTTGGGTTTCACTAAATTGAAACAGAATTCTCAAAAACAAAAGAATATCGAAAAGAAAACAATATCAAAGACCTAAGGAAAATAAAAAGGGCAACAGTAAGACTTGGGGGGTTAATTTAGAGCATTCATTCTTTCAAATTGGATGTTTCAGATCTCAGGCAAGTTGGAATACACCTTACTGGTCTTGAAATCCAAACCACACGTACGTACAGACAGAAGTACAGAACAATAAGCAAAACCATTCATATAAACAATTCAGTACTACAAGTTCAGATAATATGATAGGACCGTAGAGACTTACCTTACGGACAACCGTCATCTGTTTTTGTGCGTCAGTGAGATGGGTCTCCACTGCTGCTTCCGTTTGCAAAAGAAGCTTCTTATYRAATGACTCTGATCAGAACAAGGGTTTTAAGAATCAGAATGCAGGAAAGTATCAATATACAGGTGCATTGATAATACCTCCTCTGAACTACTTTCATATGTAAAGCGCACTTGGCAGTGATAGACAGTAGATAGTCATAGTCTAATTTTCACGTTGAATTTTTTCTTTGATGCGCAAGATTTTCAACATACACACAAGAAAGCCAGTAAATTATCTAGAAACAACAGATATATCCAACCAGTATTTCATGATACCAACATATTTGTGGTCTTTGATTGAATTAGAACAAAGGATGAGCTTGCTTTATTGGAAGATGTCATGGACAAGATGAAGAACAATAACATAAAATTGTCATACTTTGCTTTTCTATAGCTCCTTGTAGTTCAATATGATGTGCTTCCAGCCCTTCCAWTGCTCCTTTGCAATCTTGAAGGTATTGAGAAATCTCTTCCTTAAACTTTTCATGCATACGCTTCAAATGCTCCTGTTGTTCTGCATCATAAAACAGCAGTAAGTCATCGTAGGAAAATAGCAAGGATAGACATCATCAACTAATTGACCACTTAGACTGAATAACTGAAACTGCGATGAATAAACTGAAACTGCCACTAGCAAGTAGCATAATCTTATGATGTCCATATTTATGCAGCCCTAACCTGTCCAAAAAAAGCACGATCTGTACCACAGTAATAATTTGAAGATAACAAAAAAATCAATAAGCTAAGAGTTTCTTCACATTTGCAATACTCATTAATTTAGGGGAAAAATTGGTCAACGTTGATTTCAGAAGGCATAGGAAACAGATACAAGTATCTTGAAAATAAAGGATGTATGTTTCTAATTCTCCAATACACATCTTAGAAATCCATGAGTAAGAAATAGATCCATAACAAATTAGGGACCTCATCCTTCAAGCATGGATCGATAATATATTTCTAGACATTTCTACATCATTATCACATCTAAATTGAAACCTCATAGACTCATGGTCAATGGCATATGACATAAGAGCTTAGCTTTAGACATGTAAGTTCCAATTGATACTCACTTCACAGCATATTTCATGGTTTCTTACCATGAATATTATACGACGTATTCACATACTCCTTCAAAGCTAATTACTTTTAAAGATCAGCATAAAAAATAAAAAAGAAAAGGAGGCATTACTGAATAAATTTGCAATTTTACATAATTAGTCTAAAAATGTGGCAACTCATGAACTAGTAAGTAAGTTAACCTGTCATCGGATAATCCATTACCTGAAGCTTGTCTCCACATATTTTCTTTTAGCTGTCTTGAGGCTTGTTTATACATGTAACATATTATCTGGATAGTTGGCATGCAAAATTCTTTGTTTCATAATATTAAAATTTAATTCATTGCTATAAAACAATCAAAACTTATGACGCCTTAAGAAAGCCTTAAAGAGAAAGAGCAATGCATGACCTCTGTGTTCAAGGTCCCAAAGCCAATATCAATACTAGTCATTCATTCAACTAGGATTCATGATGATATCAATAATTTGCAGAATGAATATGAGCGTAAATGTCTGGCAATCTTGAGATCTACATAAAAGTCGGAGAGATGTTCTCTTGGACCCTGGGTTGTTGATCAATTCAGCTCCCAAGGAGCTGTGCTTTGGGCTCTCATGCTATGGAATTCTGTTTGATTTTGCAGAATAACAAATTATCATAACTATTCTTTCCTGCTATTCAATATTCTTACATTCATGCCACTGCAGACCCTCTTTCATCCAATACTTGAAAAAAAAATTCACACACTAGCCATTTTGCTTGCACTGAAATGAAATAGAATCACATTTATGAATGCCTTACCTACCCCCTCTAAATCCGGTCGTAATCACTTACTCAAGTAACTAAATGGAAACTATTGATTTAAGCTAACTTTCATGGTTTATGTTTTAGTATTGAACCAATAGTAATTATAATCTAATAGATGGTCTAGAGACTGAAATTTGAGTAACACATTCCATTATTGATTTTGAATCTGAACAGGGTAAAGGAGTCAAAGTATACTATATATGAGTATTCCAAAGCATGTTCTATATTAAAAAAAACACATAACATAAAATAATTATAACAACTTCAGGACATGTATCATAAGAGCTCTCGAAAGGGGATTTTGAGATTCTCAGTTATCAGTATGATGTTAACTGCAACAGAAGCCAAAGGATTTCTTAGTAGCATTAATGAAGTTTGCTAAACTTAAATGAAGTTTATTAAATTGAGTTTGCTAACTTTATATCAACTGTCTGTGTTGCCACCGGCGCACTCTAGTAGCATCACAAAGAGAAGATATTGCCAAAGGGAATATTCACTATATCCAAACCACTAATGAGTAAAAACTGAGTTGAAGAGCATAATGGTAACAAGAAGACTCAATTGCGGAAGATCAATCTCATCGAAGTAAGGCAAAGCGGCCATTCCGAATACGCAGGATGAATACCACAGTCAAACTGGACAAGAAAGAACAAAATAAGGATCCAAGACAGATAACTTCAGCCTACAAGAAGATAATCAATGAGTAATTTTTACCAACACAGTCTTCCCTTGTAGACATATAACACAAGATCACCGACTTCATTGCCAGCACCTAGAGGGTGATGATCATCTGTTCGCTTCTTTGTGCTGGAGCATCACGTTTTTCACCGCTGACGGTGGTTGACCGGTTGACGCCATTAAGAGCTAAATATTACCTTCAGCAACATATTTTACAATGGTTAGAAGTTAGGCACTGAATTTTAATGTATAACTCAGTTCATCAAGTTTTCAAGGTCAAAATTCCTTCGACGACAATTTGACCCTGACTTTTCAATTAAAAGCCCAGTTGATTAATTTGCAAGGACGCTATATTCCATTAAAACAAACCAACTAAAAAATGGCGCACCGCATTACAGGAAGAATGATAATACTTAATTCAAGCAAATATAGAAGCCAAGCTAAACACAAAAGCGTCAATCAATTCAAAACCCCAAACAATAAACAAACGTTAAACCCTAATCATTCAAATCATGAATCCAAGCATTAACAAATAAATCAATCAAAACAAATAGATGAATGGAAGAATCAACGCAGTTTTACTTGTAATGCAATGTGAGAGATAAACAAACGATAACTACTACTGTGATTCTTGCAAATGATGGGAGGCTCAGATCTGGGGAGTGAGGTAGAAGAATACAGTTGAAATTACAACGACCAAATATGCTTAAGATCAAAATCCTTAGATGCCAGAAAACTCGATTCCAAAAGCTCCAATTACCTTGAATTTTCGAACCAAAACCCCCAAATTTTCGTGATTTTATGAACCCTAACCCCTACTTTTAAATAGACCACATTTTGGTTTAAATTTGAAATAACGAAATTGTTGAGAAAAAGAGAAGAATTTGAGGTAATTGTAGGATTTTGTGAGGAGAGAGATGAGTGAATAAGAGGTGAGAGGAGAGAGTGAGATCTGAATAAGGAAAGAGAAAAAGAAAGAGGATGAGAGATAAGTGAGGTGACTTGTGTGTCGAGAGAAAAGGAATTTTAAAAAAAAATTTAAAAACTTTACCGACCGATTTAAAAATCGTCGTAATTATTTGATTTTTTTTTTTTTAAACAGAAACACAAGAGGGTTAATTCCCAAAACATCACCGACCGATTTTTGAAATCGGTCGGTGTTTTGTACCCGATATCGGTCAGTGATGTTTTGGAATTGTTTTTTTATTAAAAATGCGGATGGGTGTATTATTCAAAGGCCTCACGACCGATTATTCGTGTTCGACACCGACCGATTTCAAAATCGGTCGTAATACCAGCCGATAGTCTCGGTAAAATTACACCACAACTGCGGCTGATGTCGGCGTATACCGACCGTTTTCTTCTCAGATAATTTCATCGCCTTACACGAAATTCTTGTGTGACATGGGGAATGTGTGAAGATGATGAGCCACGAAAGTACGAGTAACACAACCAGTCTCATCAGAATCAAGCCAGAACAGGTACTTATGCTTGGCTGCTAGTGCGAGTAACCGTTGAGCAGGATTCTAATCCATGCTCTTCTGCCGCTTCGACCAATCTCTGCAGTTGTTTATGTGCCTCTTGTTAGGGTTTAACTCGGGAAAGTTGAGCTTAATAGATCTCAYAATTGGAGCAGGTTTAACTTGCGCATCGGTCATATCACTAATCATTTTTACGGCGAGGGGAGTCATGACGCCGAGCTATCGATGACCAGTCCATGGTTCTGGCGCTTCAGCCAGGCGCCCAAACCATGGTACTGGGTGGTTTTGTGAGGCGTCCAAACCATGGTCCTTTGCTAATTCAATAAGCGCACAAGGATGCTTACCTCCATTTCGTCGGCCATTTTGTCCTACGACGATTACTTCGATGTGTTTTGATTAGAATTTCGACGACTACTTCGATGTGTTCCGGTTAAAATTCCGACGGTCATGCACTAGTACGGCCGGAAATTGGAACTCGATGGTGGTCCACGGTGTCGTAAGGAGGGAATTGGATGGAGTTAGTGAGAGAAGTTAGTGAGGGTAGTTATGGTAGTTCACTTGTAATATAGACTTAGATTCTAGTAAATATGGACTTTGTTTAGCAATCCAGTGAAAAATAAAAACCAAATTGCACATTAAATTATGGAATGAAAATGTATACTCCGTAATATATTTTCACTTTTTTTTGTTATTGAATTTATTTAGTTTTTTTTTCAATCACAATTTTATTATCCTATATTGTACATTATATTTTACATATAGATAAAAACAATTAAATCAATAAAATCGAATTAATAATAGGATAAAATAAAATCGTATGACCCGGACATGACTAGACCAAATATACTAGTTTGAAATACTTTTTTTTTTCTGGTAAATGGTTTGAAATACTTAAAAGGTGTGTTAAAGATTATGGAAGAAATTAGGGAAATGATAATCGAAGAAGAATGGAAGATTGTGCAATATACAATATGAGGAAGGTAAAAAGCTGGAAGCCTAAATGCTCTTGTACTGGTCACAAGAAAAAAAAATTAAAAAATTACAGCTCAAATGAACCACTTGAATATTCCCAAACTCACAATTAATGCCTTTACCATTGAGCTACATGTAATTATCTATATTTTTATTACTTCCACATGTAAACATAGTAGATTAAGGGCCCTTTTATGTTAGGGACCCTACGTGGTCGCGCAAACTGGGCATGATGCCCTTGGTGAAAGCGAGATAGCTAAGTAATTAAAACTTCATTTTTGATTGCAGATTTGCACAAGAACGATTATCATCATCTCCACCCTGTGACTCTCTTAGTAATAAAATAAAATACTACTCCATAGTTTATGTATTTATGATGCCTAATTAATTACTCCGTACATAGTACTCCATAAGTTATAAAAATCCATATTTGCAAGGTTAGTTTTTGTTTTTTTTTTTTTTTTTTTTTTGCTGTAAAAAAAAGTTGGTTATTCTTAAAAAATTGTCAACTCCCACCTTTTAGTTGCATGTTTTGTAAACTCCCACCTTTTAGGTAATTTTTTTATTTTCTCACCTTTAGTGCACCTTTTTTGTAAACTCCCCCCCCATTTGTTTCCGTTAAGATTTCCGTTAACATTTGAGGGCAAAGTTGTCATTCCTTTTATTTCATATGTTACCTCTTCCAATCACTCCCCACTCATCCCAAATTCAACAATTATCCTTCCCTTTCTCTTCTTCTTCCTCAGTTCCTTATTACTCATTATTCAACTTTTTCATTGAAGCCTATATATACTCCATCTTTTTATTCTTCCTTTCTTCATGGAATTAAATTTGATTTTGACGCATTGCTATCCCTGTTGCTGGTTGTGAATCAATTTGGATTTTACAGTATGTCGCACATTCATTTGGTTTTAATTACTCCGTTATCTCCCTAACTTTATGTTTAGTCTTAATTTGTTATTTAATTAAGTGTGCTGTTGTTGTTTCGTGCATTTTAACTTCCCAAATATGTATAAGATTAAGTCGATGATTAATACCTAATGTAATATGGAGATGAAGTCTTTGAACATAATGCACATTTTGCTTGTTTAATTGCAAAAAGGCTTCTCTAGTAAACCTTAATACAGTTCTTTGAATTGGTGCTCAAATTTCAATATTTTAGCTTAATTAAGAACAATTTACCAGCTTCATCGAAGATGGTACGGTTCACTTAGTGTTAACCTTACCCACTTTACACAAAGCCTTCAACCAATGAGAGCTAAGCTGAGAATTTTATTTTGGGGGGGGGGGGGGGGGGAATTTGTTTATGTTTTGGAGGGAAAGTTGTTGTTTTGTGGGGAATTCCTCCATTTTGCATCAATTATTGTTTCCCTCCAATTCTAATATTAATTGTTTTATTAGTTTAATAAAATTTCTAATTGTATTAGTTTAGTAAAATTGCAAATTGTATTATTTTTGCTTTAACATAAATTGAAATTCCGATGCGTTTTTCCGACGACTTTTTTCGGCGGCCTTTTTCGGTACACTTTTTTGCTGTTTTTTCAAGCGTCTTTTCTCCCGCGATTTTTTATTGTCCCTTTTCTGGCAGTTGTCCTCTAGCATCGTTAGATTGACCACCACTTTGGTAAGTACGTAGTTGTAGAAATGAATTGCAATTTCATTTTAAAATAATTGCTTATAGAGATGTTTTATTTTAAATTAATTTCAATTTCATTTCGTCTTTTATGTTTGTATGAATTATTTTGTGGGTTTGAAACATATTGATGTTGTGTTATTAAAGGAGCTTGTGGTGTCGCGATTGATACACCATAGTTCATCTCTGACATTAGCTTGAGATATATACGTTGTAGAAGACGAATGGGTTATGAAAATATTTCGACTTAAAAGATCATATATTTATTGAAAGGATCAAATTGTTTTTATAAATATATTTTTGTTTTATAAAGTTTTCCAGTAAACTTAGTTTACTAGTTTAATTTCTAGGATCATTTATCTAATTTAGAGGATTAGTGTTCACGAAAATTCCACTATTTGCAGCTATAGAAGACTTATCATTCCACTAATTAGGATCATTTATCATTTATCTAAGAAAGTGACGGAATAGATTTGAATGAGATTCCAGGATTTGGTGACGATGAAACACATGAGGACTCGGTACATGAGAATATAGAAGACTTAGGTGTTGAACAAAAAACACCATCAATTCAAGAAAATTCTAGTAACAAAGATGATGAGTTGACTGAGCCAACTTTAGGCATGTCCTTTGACTCAGGTGAGGAATTTGCAACATTTTTTCATGACTATGTTTATCGTAAGGGATTCACATTATTTTCAAGGACAACCACACTCTTGAAGGAGTATAAGAAGATGGGAATTACTCGTACCGGAACAAATGAACCAATGTATTACATGATGGAAAGGATCAGACTAAGCTGTAAGTACGGTGGAAGGAAAAAAAGAGAGGGGTCAAGTGTGACACGGTCTAAAGTATTTGTTGAAGGCAGAATTAAAAATGGGAAAATGATTGTTAACGGGTCTCATTTGGAGCACAATCACCCACTCGATCCAAAAGACAGTCGAATTATGGTTAATTAGCGTTGCGTCGATGATTCAACTGCACATAAAATAAGTGTGAACAACAAAGTTGGTATAACCCTAAACAAGAACTACAATTCCTTGCTGGTTGAAAGTGGCTATCATGAGGATTTACCGTTTAATAAGCAAGACGTAAGGAATGTTGTTAAATGTCAACGTCGTGAGGCTCGAATTCAAGACGACGCTATTGCTCTAGAAAATTATTTCAAGTCACAACAAGATTACAACACTGATTTTTTCAATGCTATTCAGAGGGACGAAGAAGGCAGGTTGCTGAATGCATTTTGGTCCAACGCAAGGAGTAGAGCGATGTTCAAAGAATTTGGCGATGTGATCACTTTTGACACCACATTTTTGTGCAKTAGGTATTGAATTTAATTTGAGTTTTATAGGATCGGTTTATATTGTGTAGGATGTTTTTATATTTTTTTAGTATGAAATATTAGACTTCGCAAAATTTAGGATCGTTTTATATTGTGTAGGATGTTTTTAAGTATATTTTTTTACTATGAAATATTAGACGTTGCAAAAGTTAGGATTGGTTTATATTGAGTAGGATGTTTTTNACGCAAGGAGTAGAGCGATGTTCAAAGAATTTGGCGATGTGATCACTTTTGACACCACATTTTTGTGCACTAGGTATTGAATTTAATTTGAGTTTTATAGGATCGGTTTATATTGTGTAGGATGTTTTTATATTTTTTTAGTATGAAATATTAGACTTCGCAAAATTTAGGATCGTTTTATATTGTGTAGGATGTTTTTAAGTATATTTTTTTACTATGAAATATTAGACGTTGCAAAAGTTAGGATTGGTTTATATTGAGTAGGATGTTTTTATATTTTTTACTATCAAATATTAGTCGTCGCAAAAGTTAATGTTGTATATAATTCTTGTGGAGGTACCGATTGCCATTTGCTCCCTTTGTTGGGGTTAGCCATTATGGGATCGAAATCAATTGTATTTGCAGCAGCACTGATTTCACTTGCTTGAGGATGCCGATACTTTTGTATGGGTTTTTATGGCTCAAGTGCATGGGAAAGGCACCTCTTGCAATCTTAACTGACCAATGCAGAGCCATTGGAAAGGCTATTCAAATTGTGTTTCCAGAGGTACCGCATCGTTTATGCTTGTGGCACATATTACAGAATGCTTCCCGGAATCTTGGTAAACTTGGTAAATGGAAAGAAATTGACAAGGCTTTGCAAGTCGTTGTTCACGACTCATTAGATCCCGATGAATTTGATGAGGCGTGGGCAGTTATGATAGACAAATTTGGCCTTTTTGTTTTTCCCTCCATTGTATCTTTCTCTTTCATTCCCTCTTTTTTTTTCTACTATGAATTTATTCTTATTAAGTCCAATGATACAATGAAAGTATGTATTTATAGGTAACGACATATGATGATAATCAACTGTTGCTTTCCCTCTCAACTTAAATTTCCCTCCACTTTGACATTAAATAAGAGGGAAAACATATACGCATGCATTTTCAAAATTCTTTAAACAGAATCAAAATAAATTTAATAAGATTCTCTAATTGGTCGTATGTATTAATTTTTACCTATGAGGATCATTTATTATTAATAAGGACGTGTATTGTATCAAAATTAATGCAAGTTTGCTAGGGTCCCAATTCAATACGAAATACAACATAAGTTAAAATTTCTTTTATTCATTGAGATAATTTCATGACCCTCTTATATTTAAATATGTCATCCTTTATTTTGAATAATGATCCCAATTAAAACATTTCAGGTTGCTTCAATATATTCTTGTATGAGGCAATAAACGACTAACAAAGTTGTTAAAAAAATTAAACAATAGGAAACACTTTCCCAATCAACACTCCCTTAGGCCTTAGCCAAACTTAATACGAAGTAGAAGAAATACATTTTTTCAACGTATAATTCGAGTACAAAATGATAATAAATCGGAAAGAATATTTGACGCAAACTATGAGTCACTAACTATAACTATAACCTAAGAAAATATTGTTACAAACAAAACATTACTATATTTACAATAATTATTACAGTTTATTTAACAAGAGTTATATTATTATATTACATATATTTGTACGTTAATCGTTTTTTCTTTCCACAAGTCAACGTTGTGAAAACTAAATTAAAAGGAGATAATAATATTTTGAAAACTTGTAACATTTTGTTTTAAAAGAGTCGAGAAAAAAAGTATTTTTCCYATTCCTCCAAAAATAAGAAATTAAATGAGTATAATTATTAATTATGGGTGGTTAACACTTATTATTGTATTCATTCAATTCTTGTAATTGTATATCGAAAAATGATGGAACAATGATTACAAACGCATGCTTATTTACAATCCTGAGAAAGAGACAAAGCATTAATTAATATTATACATTACTCGTCAAGGAACAATTAATGTATATTTACGTCCTCAAATATATTGATTACATCCTACTATTAACATGTTTTTGATTCCTCAAAATAAAAATATTGTCCTTTTTCTCTTTCCTCTCAACTTTGGGCAACGTATTTTACTATATATAAGAGGATCTTTTATTATTAAGAAGGACGTCTATTATATTAAAATTGATGGAAGTTTGCTAGGCTCCCCAAAACAATACATTGCATCATAAGTTAAAATGTCCTTAATTTCATTCATTGAGAGAAATTTGTGACCCTCTTTTATTTTATTGTCATCCTTTAATTTGATTATTGATCCCAATTTAAACATTTTAGGGTGACTCAATTTATTCTTGCACGAGACAATAGACAACTAGCAAATATGATAGAAATTTTAATAAACACTAAACACTCCCTTAGCCAAAGTTAATAGAAGAAAAACTTTTTTTGAACGTATAATTCGAGTACAACGTGATATTTGACCGGAAATAATGTTTAGACTATGAATCACAAACTATATTCTAAGAAAATAGAGCTACAAACACAACAATCATTTATTTACAATAATTACAAGGAAAATTTGTCAACAACTACCCACTTTTTGTCCAACTTTGAAAACAACTACCCACTTTTTTTGTAAAGCTTGTGAACCACGACCTCTTAACGGTTTTCCACTAACACCGTTAACTCTCTTCGTTCCAACCACCACGAACCACCCTCCCGCCACCTCCCTTCACTACTGCCACCCTTCTGCCACCCCTACCACCCTTCTACCGCCTCCCCCTGCCGCCTCCATCTCCCTCCCCTGCAACAGGCCAGCAGCCCAACTAACCAGCACCCCTTCCTCCCTGCAGCACCCTTTCCCCTGCAGCAACTCTTCCCTAACAACCAACAACCCTTCCCCAACAACCAGCAGCCCAACTAGCAACCCCCCGACAAACCACCCCAAACCGTACTACCCCAATCTACGAAAATCCCAAACTGCACTACCCCAATCAACGAAAACCCCAATCAACAACAACCCCAATTCAAAAACCCCAATTTAATTTCTCAATTTGAAAACCCCAATTCAATTTCTCAATGCGAAAACCCTAATTCGAAAACCCCAAATCGAATGGTGTTCGCGAGGTGGTGCGAATGGTGTTCATGAGGTGGTGCGAGGAGTGGTGTTCGCCAGGTGGTGCGAATGGTTTGACGTGACTGGTGCGGTGGTGCTGTATTAGGGGCAGCGAAGGATTGGGTGGCGGCGAAGGTTGGACTCTAGAAGTGGTGGTTGGGGTGGTTGGTCTCCGTACATGGTGTTTGGTGGTGGTTCAAGGTGCTTTTATACCTTAGAGTTAACGGCGTTAGCATTTAACCGTTAAAGGGTCGTGGTTCACAAACTTTTGATAAGAAGTGAAGAGTTGTTTTTTTTTAAAAAAAAAGTGGGTAGTTGTTTTTTTTTTTTTTTAAAAAAGTGGGTAGTTGTTTTCAAAGTTGGACAAAAAATGGGTAGTTGTTGACAAATTTTCCTAATTACAATATATTTAACAAAACTTATCTTATTATATTACATACATTCGTATGTTAATCATGTATTTCTTTCCGCAAGTCAACATTGAGAAAACTAAATTAAAAGGAGATAATAGTATTTTGTAAGTGTAGGCACCTAAATGTGTCTCCCCAAATGAGTAATCAGTGATGAAACATACCGCGCCTCACGATTGTTTCGACTTAGAAAAGATGCTTTGAACTCACAAAACTTGAAAATACGTAAGGTCAAACTCGGAACTATTGAGCAAAGGACAAATAAAGGGGGAAAAAATATTTTCTTAATTATTTTCTGTTGGTACCCATTGAACCACCAGGCCCAATGGCCACCAGGGGCCATGTCAACTAAGTCCAATAAGCCCAATTCGTGCTAAAATGATCCAGTAGGCCCAGTCAAAGGGAGTCAAAGCCACCAACCCACTAAGCTAATCAAAAGTTGGATATATGCATGACACCTACCTGTATATCAGTACGCCACTTGTCACATTTGAGGAAGCCTGACCATGCGAAGTCTCGGGTATAAAAGCAGGCTGAAGCCCCAAGGCTGGTAAGTTCATTCGAACACACACCACCTACATTATATTCTCTCTCTAAATATTGATTTACCCTGGTAAATACTGACACCTCCATCGAAGGTCTCGTTGTCCTTGCCGTTGTCAGGAGATCTGCGCCTCCGCAAGTTTGGGTTTATTTGAGTTTTTATTGCTTTTGTTTCTGGGTTCTGGTTAGTTCATTCACTGGAGTTTTGTGTCAGTGAGGCGACAGTCGGAATACTGTGCTCCTAGGACCAGTCCGAGTTCCACCAGAAGGCACCGGCTGTTGGCCACTGCCACTAGTCAGCGAAGTACCACATATTTACCAAAATTTGGCGCTTTAGAAAGTAGGACAGTGCTAGTGGCACACTAATCGAGTGAGAGAACCATGGATGGCATCCTGCAACGCAGGGAGATTGTGTTCATGTTCTGACGGCAAGGAGCTA
>SNQN01007755.1:0-14202 GCA_008642245.1 Bassia scoparia | reverse complement strand
TTCGGGCGTCCGTGATTAACCTTTATAGGCACGGTGGCGATCCCCTTACTCGACAACACTCCCCCAACGCACTCACGTGCGGGTTCTGTGGCTCAAGCCCACAACACACACGAACACCACACACATCAATGTAGGCCCAAGCAACCCCTGCGGGGTTCGGCCCACGGTCTACAAATGGCTTCAATCCGTCACCGAAATTGGGGCTGAAAAATTAGGGCTTTGAATGTTCTTGCGTGGTGATGAGATTTAGGTCGAATTGTTATTGTGGAGTTGATGTTCCAATTGATAGAATTGATTTTTTGGAGTTGATTTTTGTTGATGAGTTTGAGGTCGAATAATGTTTGCGTGAGAGTGTATGTCTATTTGCGTAAGTGAACTTGATTTTCTTTTTTTTTTATGTCAATACTTATATTTGCGTCAAATTTCAAGTGAATGTGACGCAAATAACTTAGCCCCTACATCTATTTGCGTCGAACAGTACAAATCCTCGATGCAATTAATTCACCTATTTGTGTCGTACTTGAGCAGAAAGTGCGACACAAATAGATTAGCACACTTTTTTACACAATATACCAGCAATTTGCGTCGTAACTGAGCCTATAGTGCAACGCAAATAGATAAAACTTGATATATTTGCATCGCATGCACCAGGGTGCGACGCAAATACACAATTTTGTACTAGTGAATCCAGACCTTGGTGCAAGACCAGACATGGAGTCCTTTGCCTTGCTTTATGCAATCATAGGGAAGGCTTAAAAAGGGTTCCGCAGCTTCTCGAAAGAAGTGCGGTAGCGACTTCCTCTATTCGATTTCGAGTATCTAGGGTCCTTGATGCCAGCATACTCACACTATGCAAAATAGCAAGAATTCATTTTTTCACAATACAGTGTCTTACCGAGACTGTACCTCAGCCCGCACGGAAGAGGGACTGGATCTGATCCGACTCGTTGACTCCCCGATGCCCGTACAACTTTTTGGCGACTTCACTAGGGACTTTTGTGGACGAAACTCGAAAAGTTTCACGAATTCACCAATGTAATATTGAACATGTGGTGCTCGGCATCCTGCATTACGCGATACTAATTAAGTCGTTGATTGGCACTGAGTATCCGCTTTTTAGGCAACATGTCTCGTATAAGTGTATTCCACACTTGAGACAAGACTGGGGGCCTTGCTTAAGATTGGCGCTAGTCCACTATCTATGTAACCAACTCATAAGCATGATGCCCATCCCCACCATGACACGCGACCGAGTGCCCTACGAAGCCGTAATGGTTTAGACCTTCTTTGATTATCACAGCGGGCTGGATGTGTTAAGGATCGTTCTAAGCCTAGTCATGGGACCCTTTTGGACACCCTTGACTAACCTTAGCAGACTCTAGGTTGCATCTATCGTGTTGATGTGCTTGATGTGTTTACATGTGCATATGCATCTAATCTCACTTCTTTCGAGTCTGTGGCCCATAATCCATGTCTAGTTCTATTCCATTCATAGTCCATGTCCACTTCAAAGTCCAAAAAATTCATCTCTACACTCATGGGCCAAATCCATAATCTCATTCCACAAATTCTCCATCTCCCCATTCCACTCCACATTAAAAATCTTATCCATTCCACCTTCAAGCCCACATCAAAAAGCCTAACAATGACTCAATGTTAAGTCCGTTTAGTCTAGATTCCAATCCAACTCAAGTCTAGTTCAAGTCCAACTCAAACACCTCAAAACAGACCGAGGTCTTAATCTAGTCCAGCCCAAACACAATTCCAAATCCAAATGCAAGTCTACTAAGTCTCGGTGCCTTAGTCCAAACCAAGGTGCTAGTCCATGTCAAGTCTAGTCTGAGTGTCAAGCCCAAATTAAGTTTAAGTCTCTTAGTACTTCAAACCAAATTGAGGTACTAGTCGAGTCAAGTCCAACTCTTAAGTCCAATTTGAGTCTAGGTCTAAGCGCCTCAGCCCAGATAGAGGTTCAAGTATGGTTTAGTCTCAAATCAACGTCAAGTTCAAGTCTAACAGTTTTTGATACCTCAAATCAAATGGAGGTTCAAGCCTAATTCTAACCCACATTCAACCCAAAATTCAAATAACCTGACCCAAAGTCAGCCTATAAGTCAAATAGCCTAACCTAAAGTCAACCATGGAGTCAAGTGAAGCTTCTATGTTTTAGGCAAGCAAGGTTCACAACACCAAGGCGAGATCATTACAAAGGAGCATAGATAATTGACCATGACGAGTTACAAGTTCGAGACACAGTCCCCTTAAATTGAATCAACAAGAGTCCTTGTCCTAGCCACATCATCCCTTCTTTCTTCTATTCTTCAGTCTATGTCAATTAGGATAAACTCCATATTAATAAGCCTCCACACTCTTCAATTTCAACATCACAGTAAAATGGACTCCTCTTTTTTCAAGTCCAAGTTATAGTATTTTCAATTCCATGATGAGACTCAACCACTCAATGACCCAAAAAAAATCAAAAATCAAAATGGAAATGCTCGAGAGGCCCTCTTTCATAGCTTCACGAAATTATGCTTTCCCTTCCATTCACTTAATTACATCAAATCAACATCCATTGCAACCCCTTTGAGCCTATAAAACATTAAATCAGCCTATTTCATTCTCACCTGCATCAACCTGACCTTGCGATGAGGCATAACAAAGGATATGTCCTTGGTAGTTTGTTGCAAATGATTATCGTTCTTTCCCTTAAACCCTTCTTAGAAGATGTCAAGGTGAGGAAAGCATGATGCCATAGCAAACTCATCGTTTTCATCCTTCATACTTTGACTTCTCAAAACTTCTTTACCTTCTCAAAAATAAAACAAAAAAAAGAAGTGAAAAAAAGAGAAAAAAAAATAGGATAGAAACAAAAAAAAAGGTGAGAAAAAAAAGAAAGAAAAATTGAGAGAAAATAAAAGGAGAAGGGAAGAAAATTGAAAGTCAAAGTAGACATCAAATAAAAGGATGTTGTCAAAGTTAAATCACATCTACGGTCCATCAAGTCAAATTCAAAATCAAAACCTCAAGTCCAATTGTAAAGTTTTCCAAATCAAAAGCTTGTGAAAATCCAATGCAAAATCAAAATACAATTCAAGCCTCACACCCTCAAACCAAGCCTACATTACAACCTCAAAATTCTTCTCCAAATGAGCATTGTCCATCACTTCACACACGACCTAACGAACTATAACCGGTCTGTTTCTGCAAGGATACGTAGGTAGCCTCACCTCGAAGTCCGACCAAATTTAATAAAAATAAATCGAGGTTCATCTCAATGAGTGGTTCGATTCTCTAAAATTCTAAAATTCCCCTCCTACTAGTTTAGACCATGACATAGACTCATTTTCAATCCAGCATCTCAAGACCAACTGTGTCAGCCTCACATTTGTGTCAACCCTTAGTCACAAATTTCGACCTATCTATTTTTCGAACCATAACCCATTCTTCAAATGACCCTTTAGACTTTTTCGACTCAATCAACATGGGGGGCTTAGTGCCCATATCATTCCAAATGTCAATGTCAAGTTGGGGGGGGGGGGGGGCTCTGTTCATTATACAAGTTGCCTCAAATGGGACAAGTGAATGGTCTCTTCAAAGTCAAATTGAACACACCTCAACACTTCTAATTACCAGTTAAGCCTCTCCTGGGGACTAGCTCATCCAATTCCAACCTAAAGATCAATTGCAAAGTCAAACTCTTGTCTAGGCATAGGAAGCTCCACTCACGGACCACACTCTTAGTCTCCTTTGAGTTAAGTCGAGTCAAAGTCAAACTCAAACTCAAATACAAGGTCACAAGTCCATTTTAAAGTCAAACCTAACCTCAAAAAAACGCATTTAGTCATCACTATTCAACTCGACTTTACTTCCATATTCTACCTACAACACTCTGATCGTTGTAGGTCCTCGAATCCATTATAACAAAACTGATCGTTGCAATCCTACAATGACCCTGATTGTTGTAGGTCTGCATTTCTCTTGCGATAAAACCGATCTTCGCAAGATCTCAATTTTAAATTGAAAGTTCTACTTACAAAGCTGAAAGTTATAAGACTTCAACCCTAGTCCACAACAATCCTGATCGTTGTGGATGTACAATTTTAGCCCACAACAATTTTAGCATGATGGATGACCTTAGCCCACAACAATTAGACCGTTGTGGATGACCTTAGCCCAATTTGACCATTGTGAATGACTTTAGCCTACAGCAATTAGACCATTGTGTATGACCTTAGCCCACAACAATTTGACCGTTATGGATGACCTTAGCCCACAACAATTAGACCGTTGTGGATGATCTTAGTCCACAACAATTTGTCCGTTGTGGATGACCTTAGCGCTCAACAATTTGACCGTTGTGGATGACCTTAGCCCACAATAATTTGCCCATTGTGGATGACCTTAGCCCACAACAATTTGACCATTGTGGATGACCATTCAGCCTACAACAATTTGACCGTTGTGGATGATTCTCTTTCAATTGTTAGCCCGCAATAATCCTGACCGTTATGGACGATCTTTCTTTGATTTTAGCCCACGACAACTCTTTTCGTTGTGGATGATCTTCCTTCACTTTCCAACTTATCACACGATCTCACCAATGTGGATGATTTGTCTTCAACTTTAGCCCATAATTTAACCATTGTGAATGATCTTTCTTCAACTTTAGCCCACAATTTAACCATTGTGGATGATCTTTCTTCAATTTCAGCCCATAACCTAGCCATTATGGATGATCCTTCAACTTCAATCTCAAACTTCAAGTCAAGCAAATTCAAATCTCAAACTCACAAAAAACCTCGACCTTTGTGAGATTGCATATGCACATCAATATGTGTTATTTCAATTAAACTTGCATGCTTGTCAAAAACTTCTATAATTATCAAACCTTAAGTACTATTGTAGGCAATTCAATTTCTAGAACAAGATAAAGGTAGTGGAACGAGGAGCTTCCGAAGGCTATTGCACTCACAGAGTTAGGTTAAACTAACTTTTGTTTTATAGGTGCCAAGCACTTTGACTATTGTATTACGAGATTTACATCTCTACAGACATAGTCAAAGTGGGGGGCTTCTGTAGATACCTACATTTGTCACTCCTTAAAGCCAATGATATAACTAGACCACATTGTAATTGGTCCAATTTTAAAGAACTACAGCCTCAAACAATGCCATAGAATCTCGATTTACAAAACTAGAACACCTATTCTTGCCTAAAGTACCCTGAAAAATAATTTTTAATTTCCAAATAATAATAAATTGTTTTAAAACATTTTTCTAGAATTCTTCAGAAATTTTCTGAAATTTTCTAAGCATTTTTGCATTTTTTCGGAGTTTCCTATAATTTAATTAATTTTGTAATAATTAATTAAATTATCTAAAAAGCTCCAAAAATTATGAAATATGAACACAATGCACTATATTTTACAAGGAATTTTCAGATTTTTTCCATAATTTTTAGACTTGTGGATAAATATTTATGA
Source organism: Bassia scoparia (assembly GCA_008642245.1). NCBI lineage: Eukaryota > Viridiplantae > Streptophyta > Magnoliopsida > Caryophyllales > Amaranthaceae > Bassia > Bassia scoparia. Next base: position 8,720 of record SNQN01007755.1, on the reverse strand, counting down.
AATTCTTAAGCAAAACGTGCAACCGAGCGAAACGGGTGTTTCGGAACTTCCGGAACCATCCAAGCTCGTGGCTTGCTGCCCAAGGATTCTTAGGATCAGTCCTAAGCTTCTCATGCATGTCTCTTGACTGTCACACACACAAAATCAATTTTTATCTAAAACAAATCGGGAAATTAATGCAAAAAAAAAAAGCAAGAAAAATCAACTAATTTTGGCAAGTTTTTTGGGCTTAATTACGCCACCTCATGTGATCTTATGTGAGAGATGTCTATATATAGGACTCTTTGGCTTTCGTTTCATTCAATTTAGAGTTATCACGAAGTCTCGATGACATTCTCTTAAAAAACATGCACTCCGAAAAACACGATAATTTCAATTCCAATTCAATTCCAAAAAATCTTTAAAAATTCTTTCAAATTCTAAACACATTCAAACACATTCAACTCAAGAGATTAAGTTATTCAAGGCACTTATTCAAGAGTTGTATCGACCACACATTGTTGGTATAATCTATGAGGCCACAAAACTAATAGAAATCATCTCTTCCTTCTCTTTTCTTTTCAAATTTTTTTTTGTTTTTGCTTATTTTTTTAATCACCATTAATCATGTATTATGGATTAATAAACTATTCGACATTAATTAACATGTAATAAACTTTTTTCTTTTTTGTATTTTCCATTTAATTTAAATATTATTGTCATTACTAACTTATCCTTTTGTTTTCTTTGTGTAAATAGCAATTAGCAAGGCGTTTCGTTTTCAAAAACTATTTATTGTTTTCTTTGTCTTGTTTTTGGATAGAGATTCGAGGTAAGCATTCTTCTCCTTCTTCCTTGTATATTCTTATTCATGCCCTTGTACATATTTTTGAACCACCATTAATTCATGTTAATTAAAGACTTATTAATTGCTTGTCGTGCCTAATAAGATAATCATGGACAAATTGGTTTAGGATCCTTGAATCTTGACCTAATTCAGAGCGTCAACAATTAATTAGTCTTTACAAGCATTAATTAACTCGCCTAGTAACTACTAAGGATTAATACAGAAATTTGTGTTGTTCAATGTTACGATTGGTGAATTTGCAATGAGACCGAGTAGAGGCCGCTAGATGCGGGGGGGGGGGGTGCACTACCCTCGTCCCCCTAATCCAAACCTTGGTGCACGACTAGACATGGAGTCCTTCTCCTTTCTTTATGCAATCACAGGGAAGGCTTAAAATAGGTTCCGCAGGATCTCGAAGAAGTGCGGTGGCGACTTCCTCTATTCAATTTTGAGTATCCACAGTCCTCGATGCCAGCATACTCACACTATGCAAAATAGCAAGAATTCAATTCTTCGCAATACGATGTCTCACCGAATCTGTACCCCATGGGGAAGAGGGAGTATATCTAATCTGGCCCGTTGACTCCCCGACGCTCATACAATAGTTATCTCCAAACTTGGACAAAAATCTCCCTGATGCTACTAAGCAACCAGTCAGCTTCTGAACTTCCCTGACGCTTGTGGGGAACTTCATGTCCAATATAGCTTGTACTTTGTCCGGATTGGCTTCTATGCCCCTTTCATCTACCAAGAACCTAAGGAACTTCCCGTAGGTTACACCAAAGACTCACATCTTAGGATTCAACTTCATGTGATAGTGCTTAAGAGTGTCGAACGTCTCCTTCAGGTCTTGTGGATGATCTGTCAATTTCTTCCTTTTGATGATCAGGTCGTCAATATAGGCTTCCACTTTCCTACCTATTTGACGAGCAAAGATTGTGTTGACACACCTTTGAAAGGTGGCAGGTGCATTTTTAAGACTAAAAGGCATAACCTTATAACAAGACAAGCCATTATCAGTGACATAGGTTGTTTTGTCTTGGTCCTCCTCTTTGAGGGGAATTTGGTGAAAGCCAGAATATGCATCTACAAAGCTCATGGCTTCATGCCTTGCCGTAGCATCAATAACTTTTCAATCTTAGGCAAAGGGAAAGGATCCTTCGGACAAGCCTTGGTCAAATCTGTGTAATCGACACACATTCTCCAAGTCACATTAGGCTTAGGACTAGAACCACATTGGCAACACACTCGGGATATTCACAAGGTCTTATGAATCTGGCTTCTATTAGTTTTTTCTCCTATTCATCGGTTGCTTTACTTCTCACTTGCCCTAGATTTCCTTTCTTTCGGGTAACTGGCTTTTTAGATGGATCAACATTTAAGGCATGATGGGTTAATTCGGGGTTAATGCTCGGCATCTCTTTAACAATGAAGGCAAACACATCTTTGTATTCTTTGAACAGTGTTCTAATTTCTTGACCTACCGCCGTTTCGGGAACTTGCCATACTTTGACAATGTGGTCAGGTTTAGACTCGTCCAAGACAAAGTCCTCGAGTACCTCCTTTCCCGATTGAGGTTTGGATGTTGCTTGAAATAGACCATGTATGGCCATTGCCTATTGATGCGTCCTGTGTACCATCATCACTTCGTCGGACTTCCTCTTCTTACAAACTTGCAGTTCATCTAGGTCAATTGCTTTGCCCTTATCATTGCCCCCAGAAAATGGCTTGATAGTGGTCAAATAGCACTCTTTAGCTAGTTGCAAATCACCATGAACAGACGCAATTGACCCGTCATCACAAACAAACTTCATCAACATCAAATGTGTCACAATGACACACTTAGCTCGGTTCAGGGTCGGTCGTCCAAGTATGACATTATATGCCGATAAATTCTTCCCCACTAAGAACTATACCTTCACATGTTTACATTTCTCTCCTCTTCCCATTCATAGATCAAGTGTGACTGACCCCAAGGGATGTATTACTCTGCCCCCAAAACAGATAATCGGATTATGCACTCTCACAAGTGAATCTTCATCGAACTTCAATTTGTTCAGGCACTCAAGACTGATTATGTCCGATAAGCTACCCGTGTCTATGAGTATCCGTCGTACTCTTTTATCGACTATCTTATCTTCCACCACTAGGTGATTGTCATGTGGAGTAACTAAGGTGCCCCTGTCCTTTTCGCAAATCAACACATTGGGGACTCATCTTCCACATCCTTCTCGGCCTTCACGACCATGTTCAGACTCGTCACACTATCCTTTTGGCTTCTCAAAGCGGTCTCACTAGAGTTAAGGCCTCCCGAAATCTTATGTACTAAATCGGATTCACCACTTGGTGGAATTGTCTCTCTAGGCTTCTTAGCCTTAGAAGTTTCTGCTACATCAATGCTCTTGATTAAATATTGTGGAATGTCCCTACTAATTGCCAAGGCATCCAAGGCCATTTTCAAATTGAAGCAATCACTTATCCAATGGCCTATGTCTTTGTGCAACTTGCAATACCTGCTTGCATATCTCTTCTCCCTCTCCTTTCTGATAGGAGCGGGATTGTTAATGGTTACTTTCTTCCTCACTTTGAAGTATACCTGATAAATGTCTTTGGTGTATTCAACCTTTGGGCCAACATTTTCCCATCTTCTCTTCTTTTTGTCCAGGAAGCTCTTGTTCCCATCGGAAATATTCCATGTACCCTGATTCTTTTTGTAATTCTTGTCACTTTGATCCTTGCACTTGTTAGAGGTAGGATGTGACCGATGTCCTTGTTTTTCTTTGTTTCTTACGACGACGCATATCTCTTGCGCTAGCATATAGTCTTTGACCTCATCCAAGACTTGCTTAAGTGTTCTACACTTCTTCCTGGTCAATTCAAACTTAAAGTGGTTGTCCTCCAAAAGCCCAGGGTAAAAATTGTCCATGATCACGGCCTCGGACAACCCCAGAATCTGCAAAGTCGCATTGTTGAACCTCCAGACGTAACTTCTCAAGCTCTCATTTTCCCTTTGGTAAATCTTCCCCAAATGCATGCTACTCTTCCTTTCCTAGCGATTAGCCATGAAGTGGTGAAGAAAGAGTCTGCAAAGTTCGGAGAAGTTGTTGATACAACCATCTAGTAGTCTGCTAAACCATTTTTGGGCAACTCCCTTGAGAGTCGCAGGAAAGTATTTAAACCAAGTGGCATCGTCCGCTTGGGTTGTGAGAATTAAATGCCTATACATTGCCAAATGGTCATCTAGATCAGTCTTTACGTCATATGCCTCCATAGAAGGGAACTTGACCTTATGCATGCGCGGAGCTAGCATAATGGCAGGTGAGAATGAAGTGTTTTGTGTCAACGAAGTAAAACGTAGTTGCTTATGGAGCTGGCCACTCATTCCATAGGCTTTTCCAATGGGACGCCCTCCATCGTTATGGGTCGTTGGCATTCTAGGTTCCTAAAAAGAATAGTCCATGGACCTCCTTAAAGAATGTGAGACATCCGAACAAATGGGAGTTAATTCGGCTGTGGAGTGCTCTTTCGACTTATTGTCTAACTCCTGTAAATGCCTTTCTAGTCGCTTACGTTCTAGAATTCTCCTTGCATCATTCTTAGTTGAATCAGCCTTCTTCCTCTCGATGAGTTCACGCACATCCTCTGGTGTCGGATCACTTCGAGGGGACTCCACCTCATCCTCAACTTGGAGGAAGACAAGCGGAGTCTTCCTCTTTGTTTTGACCTTCTTGGTCACCACTTCAGGGTGACTCTGGCTGATAGTCTTAATCTTTAATGGATTGAACTTAGTGATTTGGAGGTCTGACTCCTCCTCTTCTTCTTCGGTCACCCAGGTCTTGGGATTGAACTTAGTGAATTTTTAGTCTCTTTCATCTTTCTACCTTTTTCTTCTGCTAAGCGTTTCTTTTTCTCCGCTTTGAGAGTGGCATTCTCATTCCTTAGGGAATTGATCATCTCATGTAGATCGTCAAGTCCTTTCTTGATTTCATCCTTCAACAGTTCTCGACTCACGAACCGTTGTTCCAACATTTCGTGACTGGCATATTGAGATTCATCATTTTCCTCATTTATATCTAACTCTTCCTCCTTTTTTTGAGTGGTAGATTCGAGAGTGGGAGTAGACGTGACATCTTCAAACAAAGACCTCATTTGATTCTTAATCGATTGATCGGAGTCCTTAGCCTCATGGGATTTACTAGGACCCTTGCTGCTTGCCACCGGCTTACTCTTGGTAACTTCCGGTTTCTTGCTTCGGATCCTAGGTCCTTCATTCACATTAAGTGCGTTTGGCTCATTGCGTTTTCCTGCCTCAGTCATGTCAAATTGCCTATTTTCCCATGGAAAGCGCTAACTTTTGTAGCCCTTAGTTCGCTGAACAGTATCACTTGTAGATGTGTGAGGTAAGTAGGCGGCCTCTCTATGCTACTTAGGCTGGTTGGTGTCTCCTAATGTAAATGTCACGTCACCTCTTGCACACGTCCCGACACTTGCACAAAGGAGAATAACCCTTATAGGATTATCTCCCCTCCAATGCTTAAGTAAGTATGTGTATAAGAGGGGTAATTATGAAATCAAGTAAATACTAATTAAGCTTAGTGTTTTTATCTAGAATCCAATCTATGCTTCTCTCTCCCTCTAAGGGGGGGTATTTAGAGTTTTTTGGATTGGACACTTGGCCATTCTTGTTGTGCCAAGTGTCACGATCCTATGCACTCTAAGGGACTTTGCCCATCCCATGTAGGGTGTGGGTTCGTTTGGACTTATTATACTTGTCGTTCCAAGCATCCACCATTAAGGATGCGTGACCTACTAGCTCTTAGGCATTTATGAGACACATGCCCTTAAGGGAGCTAGCGTGGAACATACGTGCCTGACCATTTGGGCATTGGACACATCAATTGTGATTCAGTATTTGATTTTTTTTATAAAACAATATTTTGATATTATTAATATATCATTCAAGTTTTTTAAATTTTTTTTTCATTTTCCATTCAACCAAATAATGAAAACCTTCCAGGAAAATGAGTTTTCCATTGTAAAATGGTTTCATGGAAAACCATTTTCAATTGAAAACGTTTTACGCCCTACCAAATGGACCCTTAATTGCTACGGGTTAACTGCTAAGGGCACTCACAATAAAGGTTTATCATAGCCTCTTGGGAGTTGTCTTTGGATATTGGGATTTGATTATCAAACCCTTTATTGTTGGGAATAGTTAATGGATTTTGAAAGTTGTGAGGGATATGAAAATAACAAGTGGTTTGTATGGGTAAGGTGGAATTTAGTTGGGGTATGGATGTAAAATAAAAAGTGAAATATAAGGTTTGGACTATTGTTAGTGATAAGTTTGTTATGGGAGACCGAGAGGGGTTTGTGTGAAAATGTTGTGACATAAATTCAACCTCTTTATGTTTGAACTATTGTGTATGTCCTAATCCGTTCTCATGCTTCCAAATGAGAACCTACTCCCTCTATCTTATTTTACTTGCTACATTTTTTTTTTTTGCATAGTTTTCAAGCATCAACTTTAAGTCAAAATGTCTTATTTATGATTATGAAAAATTATATACTTCGTATTTGGAAAGTCGAAATCAAATCGAATATAAGAATATCACACATGACTATGTTTTTTCCGGATTATAAAAATATTAAATGGAGTAAAACCATATAGTGTTAAAACTCACACATGTAGCAAAGTGATTTAGGATGGATGGAGTATAAAGTAAATGTATACTACCCCGTATTTACCCATACTTTTATACAACTGCAATTATATACCTCGTCAAATCAATTACTCCCTCCGTTTTTTTTAGATGTTCCATACCATTATGGAACGGTTTTTAAGAGTTGATTGAGTTGAATAAAATAGTTGAGTAAGTTGGGTAAAAAGTTGAATAAGTTAGGTAAAAGAGTAAATGTGTGAATGAAATTTTATGGGAAATAGTAATTTTGGGTGAAAAGATTGGGTAAAGTAATGAAAGTTGACTTTAGAAAGGGGTAAGTCATTAATGTTAGAGTAAATAAAGTAGGTAAAATGTGAAAAAGTTATTTTTAGATTGATTTGGAACAACTATTTAAAAACATCCCAAAATAGAAACTGGAACAACTAAAAAAAACGGAGGGAGTACATTACAAAGGCCTAGTCAAAGTAGTTAACTCAATCACATCATCTAAACTGACCGACAACGCTTTCAGATTTTAAATGTGATTGGTAACAAATTTATTGAACCAAACATTATATGTATCTATAGGGTTAGTAACCTTTACTATCACATAAACATTTTCCGTACCTATAACTACTACACCCCAGTTCTAAATTACATTCACCATTGCAAGTTTCACGATTTTGTAAAGTAAAATTATAATTTATTTCCAATTAAAATGGAGAGTGATTGAGTGACTTTAAGGGTTGACAATCCCACTACATTAAAACATAAATTATATACAATATATAATAATATTTTATTCTATTGTATTTTTTTTTTTTTTTTGAAGACTATTCTATTGTATTGTATTTAAAATGGTTGATAACAAGCTCAATCATTTTCCAGTATTTAAATGTGTAGTTGTGTGCTTAGCTCATTCCACGAGTGTGTTATATTGATTGTTTGTATAGAAGTGTTGGGTAAATACTAAAACTCTTCCGAAAAAAGCTATGTGTCAACACCAAGTTTTTTTTTTTTGCATTTCTTTCAAAACAAAATAAGTACTTTATTTTTATCCAAAAGTTTAGAAACGATAACAGATTATTTATCAAAATAAAAATATCAGATGATTTTCAAAATATAAAAAGTTTAAAAACCATAACAGATTATTTTTAAAAAACTCGACCAAAAACAAGATCAAAATTCGAGTTCGACTCAAAACCCAGCTCGTACTTGAGCTCGACTCAAAACTTGGCTTAACCTTGAGCTCAACTCATCCATCGTAGACCAAATATTAATCGCAATAAGTTTTGTGACATTCCTCAAACTTGATCCATTTTATAAGTCTTCTTAACCATTGCATTTCTTCAATATTTCGATGTAGGAACTTCTCACTTCTTATTTCTACCCTTTTTATTAGTTCAGACACCCCAATTTAAAACGGCCATAACTTCTTTGTTACTCCACCAAATCAAGTGTATGACTTAACATTGGAAAGATCTTTGAACAAGCTTTCACGTCCAACTTGAATCACCTCAATACTCCAAGCAGTGTGAGAGATATGACTAATTAAATTTGACCTTATCAACACTTCTTCCTAAAGTTTCGTTTTCTGCAGTTGAGACACCCCAATTTGAAACGGTCATAACTTCGTCATTACTCCACCAAATCAAGTGTATGACCTACTATTGAAAAAATCGTTGAACACGCTTTCACCTCCAACTTGAATTACCTCAATAATCCAAGTATTTTGAGATATATGCCCCGTTAAAGTTGACCCCATCAACACTTCCAAAAATGCACCAAGTTATACCAAACATTTCCTGGAACTTTTTATTTAAATTTTTTGTGGGGATATTTAATAATTTTTTGGAACTTTAGTTTATATTTATAATAGTGGAACACGGCACGCGCACGCGTGTTTTATTCCACGTGATAATGCACGACAAGTAATATATAAGTTCGTACATTCTTCAGCAATTAGTTATGCTCTTATGTGCATACGTTTGAATACTAATAAGTTGAAATTGTTGTACTGTGTATATGTGTGGCACATATATGATGTGCTGCATATAAGATTTTTTGTTTTATGACATGGTAAATACAAGTATAATTTTGTTTGAGGTTCCGTAAATTCGGAGTGTTGTGATTAATAGTTCCGCGATGGCATTGTGGCATGGTAAATACCAGTATAATTTTGCGTGGGTTAGCTAACTCCAAAGTTTTGGCATTGTAATTGATGTTGTGGT
>SNQN01007754.1:0-29978 GCA_008642245.1 Bassia scoparia | reverse complement strand
CTCTCCGCAAAGCTCATTGTTCCTGCTACTTATTTCACTGCGCCACTGAGAGGAATCAGCCACTCCGCAGCCATGTAATCATGGCTATTTCACAATAGTTTCATCTCCTTTATATTTGCACGATGTCCATCTTGTACTGGCAATGTGTGATTTCCCCTTTATGGGACTACCCCATGAGAGTTGCGTTATTATCATTAGCCATTCTTTATCTATAGATAATTATAACATATTACCCATTTACCTTGGATGTATAACAATATTAATGCTTGTAGTTTGAGATCCAACAATGACTTCATTTAGGCATAATCGAGCTCCGTGTACTGGAACACAATTGCATTACCGTCTGATGTAGAATCACCCTTGTCCAAAGCAGGACAACATAATGCAGTGCAGCTGTATAAGGATGAAGGCAATACACCCTATGCTGTCTCGTTTTAAGGGTAGACCGATGTTCATTTCTGCCCAGAGTTGCAGCTCCGGTGGGTTGCCTAATGGAGAAAATTTGACTTCTGCTTGTTTTGAAAGGCCGTTTTCTATTGGAGTTTTTTGGACATCTTGTATATCAAACATATAGATTATCTAATGATCCAGAGAACCGGAGGACTATGCCTCACAATTTCCGAATTCCAAGTGAAACCAGCGATCATGTAACATATATAATCTGGCGATAGATGTTCTGTAAAATTTTATCCTTTTTTTAATACTCATAACAGTTACATAGTTTTCCACTTTCATATAGGCAGACTTCAGTCAGTAATGTTTGTCTAACTTAGGTTGCTTGACATTTGCCAACAACTGCTAAAAGAGCTTCTATTTGGTTGCTATGTCGCGATACCTTGTATGTTGCACTCCTTGCCAAATAGCCTTTGAGCATGCTTGTAGTATGCAGTTGGATCATCTTTGTTTAAAACGAAAGGAGGAATATCCATATGGATTTGGGCCGATTTGCTAACACTAATGATTTGCTTCGCTGCCCCTACTTCCCTAATACACGAAGATGCTGACTGCTAACACTAACGGATCAATAGAACGGGGAGAAGTTAGAAATCCGATATTAAGAAATTGATGAACATGAAATCACGAACAATACTCCGTAGTTAAATTATTAACGTATCCATTACATCCAATAAAATACCATGAAAACGTTCAAATTTGTTTATACATTCCAGTTCATCCCATGAATATCCGGTTATTTATCAGTCATGAGATGTTTATTATGATGTATTTCCATCATACTCAATTTTGTTCCACTGCTCCATTTAAATAGGATACGATACCGATGATCAAAACATTAGCAAAATCAATCGATTAAAAACGAATCTGAAAAACGTTATATGAAACGAGTCTAAAAGCCGAGGTGAAGAAATGGGACAGAAGTTTTTCACTTATTCAGAGTTGTTGAACTACCTGACAGAAGTCCTGGCAACAGTGAAGCTTGAAATAAAACTGCCAAATCCCAAAATTATAAAAATGGTTCATTGTCTTTGCCCAAAAACCGAGAATTTACCGAAATTTGCTAGGATCTCTTCCTGCTATTAGATTTTCATATTGGAATCGAGGTTATTTGGTCACTATTGAAATATGATTCATCGATGCGAAACAAAAGTAAACGAAGGAGTAAAAAGAAAGCTAAAGCATTAACATCCGAAGGAAAGCGTCTGTTCTGCACACTTGTCGAACGTCTAGAAGAAATCTTTCCAGCTGCGCGTCTCTTTCATCAAAGATATCGTTGTCCTAACCATAACCACCTTCGCAACGAATTAATTATAACATAATGCACTGATTGTTACCTTGATCACTTGAGTTTACTCTATATAATGAATGCGTCCATGCATTATTCAATAATGATATTTTGATGTATGTTTGCATCTTATCTTAAATAAATAGACTTTAAAAATTTTGATGTGAAAATTCTACAAAAACTACTCATTGTCTTTCCTTTTGAGAAGAGTTAAATTAGATACATGTATGAAAATTTCTGTGATATTCAAAACTCAAAATTACAGTTTAATTATCTAACCTTCCTGACGTCATAATTACCTAAAAATTGCTGTAATATATCATCAATTTTAAAGCAACAAGTAACCAATCAAACATAAATAACCGAAAAACGTTAGAAAACAGGTTAAAATGGTTCTCAAACATCTACTAACTTTTCATCTTTCCACAAGCTTCAAGAAACATCAACCATCATATATAGGACCACAGCCCAAAGCAACCGCATAATATAATGTTATAGTGAGTACAAAAACATACCCGTTTATAGCGATATCAAAAAGCCAATATAACAGAATTAAGGGACTGGTCGCGCTAAACATTGAACAACAAAACGAGATTATTTCAGAAAGTCATCCATATTGTTATTCCCTCCTCCACCCCTTACGATTCGACGAAAGGATGAGAAGTATATGTGTGCTTTCTTCTCTTTTTTTAACCTAAATGTGCATATGAATTTTTTTCCCCATATTTACTCAAAAAAGCTAAAACCACATAATATTTTTGTTAACAAAACAAAAAATGCCACGTAAATTCATTTGTATATGTATCCCTCTCATCTTACACATTGACCATGAAGATCAATCTTTCTTTCTTTATTATAACTCTCACCTTTGTTATTCAAGTTTAAACATACTTTAAAATCTACTTTAAGAATCATTTCCATAATAATAGTTAGTGCTATGACAATGGACTTTCTCATGCTTCATTCTCTCCTCTTCCCCTATGTCTCTTCCTTCTTTCCTTGCTACTCATATGGGTCGTTTCGGAGCAGTGGAAAGAACATCTGGTGGTTGGGTAGCCACTAAGCCAAAAGAGGGAGAAATAATATGTAATCCTTCAACAAGTTCGCCAATGGCACAGGCACGATGAAGAGAGTAGGTCTATCAGAAAATTATCTTCAAAGAACCGGCACGAAATGGTACTGATGCTCACTGTCCTATTGGTAATGACGTTTGGTGCTACTGGTTCATGGTGGAGTTTCCATCTGAACTAATTAATCTTAGATGTATGTAACAGGTACACTAGCTTATGCTTTAACGATTATAAACAAAGGTTTCGAAAAATTCTCAAATAGACGCATCTACTCCCTCTCCCTCAAAGTATACTTCGTACCTAGATAGCCAACACAAAGAAGATTTTTTATGTCTCACAGAAACATAACCCATTTGTCATTATTTCCTAGAAAACGAAGAAAGTACTGGTATTTCCCTTAAGTCCTGTCCAAAAGAAGTATTAACTTGAGATGGCCTAGTAACGAACCCTTGCTTGTGAATTGCAGTTTTAGTATTTAAGGTTAGGAGCAGTAGTTTGTGACCCTCAGGAATTCGTCATTGGGGTGAATGGATGATTTGTGTAGAAATAGCCTTGATCAGTTCAGAAATGAAAGAATTGGTCTAAACAGAATCATGTATGTTTGATGTTGCACAGAGGACACGCTTTGGCACTCAGCCTCCGAAACTACACTGATCCTCGTGCTTTTCAGGCGTTACCAATAAAGTAGAAAGCTCGTCGATAAACGAAGTTCATCAGCAGCCACGACCTGTTGCCAAACAAGGAGCTTCCGCGAATCATCTAATGTATTGCAGCTTATTTTTGTGTGACGATTCCTGGAAGTGAATACTGCTTTGCTAAAAAATAATCATCATGAAGAGAAACTGACTGATAATGTTTGTGTATATGTGAACGTACTACCAGACACTGTTTGCGCAGCGCTGATCTCATACTGGCGACTTTAGATGGCCACAATTTCGACAAAAAAACAGAAAAAACTTATCACAGAGAGCTAACCTGGATTAACAGCAACCCCTCACGGTAAAATACTCAGTCGGACCATAGAGTTCACACCGCAACACTTTGCTTCGCCATCCTGATCAGATGATCGTGACCAAGTTCTCGTCCGAGAACAAAGGTTCTCTCTCGTCACTGCCTCTTTGGAATAGGCGAAACTAGATCATCATTCCTAACACTAATGAGCAAAACCAGATGCATTTAATGGAAGGGAAGTTGCGACGGCTATCCAAAGGAATCCGGTTTTCTCTTGTTCTCAATTTGCGTATTTGACGGTGAGAACGGTATCATACATAATCTAGACGACAGAGTTAAGAGTAGAAAATGCGGATTCCAGAGCGCATTCTTCTGGTGGCATCATCTTCATTTGACTGACCATTCACTAAACCTTCAGATTCTAAAGAAAAACCCGACTCAAAGCTCTCAGTTGGATGAACTCTAAAAAAGAACATCCCCATACTCCACTCTTTATGCCCGTCATTCTGGCATGACATACAAAAAACTATTTCACCGTGTTCACTTCAGGCTTCAAAAAAACAGTTTGGTAAATTACAGAGCAAGTTTCTACAGCAGTAAAGTGCTGCAGGTCTTTTCTAACGCGATGAAGATCCTTCTTTGGTCGAATTACTATTTTCAATTATGTCGATATCTATTAATTGCGAGTCACGCCAGGAACTCAACCTGCAAATCTGCAAGGAATATGGAGCAAGGATATTTATCCACCTTGGAACTGTGCTCCCACTGAATAATCAATCTTCAGATGAACTACTCGGCCTTAAACACTTTCTTGCAACCTTCACGAGGTTGCAGGAACCATTATTGACATATGTTCAACCTTGCCACTCAACGGGAAGAAAACGGCGGAGTGTCAAACTACAAGGCTATGGGTGGTTGCCCACACCAATGTCGACCAAATAAATGGGCAAAAAACAATCACCACCTCCATGATAAGCGGCAGCAGTGGCCAGGTGTCCTAGGGTGGCAGCTTGGCTGTCAACCCACTTATGGGAGCATATATACTTAACAATGATAAGAATTTTCCTTAAAAACAAGGCATACCGCGTTACTAGAAGGAGCAAGCATTCATTCTTCGCTTAGACTGGTGCATTCCAGAAACCAAGACGGATACCTAGAAACCAATCCCTTCAGAGCTTCTCGCCGAGCATAGTTTACCAGCTCCGGATGGTAAGCCCGCAGTAGCTATGTCTTCAACCAATGGATGTGCTAATAACTAAAGAATTCTTTGCAATATAAAATTCTTTTGCTGCTGAAAGCATTGAAGAACAGGAATGAATAGTCAGAAAAGTTCAAAGGCTGCAAGCCAGAAATTACCACCCTACAAAAATTGCCTAGACGCGTTCGCTTGATGGATAGGCGGCCCAAGATATTTGTGACCCTAGCCAAACCATAGACATGTACACACTTGTTCGATATATATCCAGGGCATTCAATAACTCCAAAAGAAAATCTGATCTATGCCAAAGCCGCCAAAGTTACAGCCTATATAAAAACACGGAGAGGGGAAGTCCTGGTGGTTCGTACAGTGTGCCAAAGCTGCACTATGGCACAGTCTTGCGAGCAGTGCTAATGGAATGCATCAATCGTCATGGTAAACAAGCATTTGTTTAGACTTGCCGATCCGCTGACCGTGAGGCAGCTATAAGAGTCTTTACAGTAAATCTATTCCACACACATCCGGCCTTTTCAGATGCATGCAAAACTTCGCTTTTCAGCTGCTATAGCAGAAATTGCTTGTTCAAAGACTACAAAAACCTCTACTTGTTGCCTGCACTTCCACAAAGACAAATGCGCTAATGGTTGTGCCAAAGGATGAAGGCTCGAGAGGATTTGACATCAATATATCTGGACTGATGGAAGAATCTGCCATGAAGTTGCCCTGGTCCAACAGGCACACCATTTCTGCCGACAGCAACTAATTACAGAGATATTACGGTTTGTGGTTCGGAAATTTCGCCCGCGTAATACACATGTGATAGGAAGATTGAAGTGGTAGAGTACACATATCTCTCCCACAAAACGTCTCAGCACAAACAGTAGAACGAAACCCGCCCGAATTAGAAACTTAGATTCCTTCGGACTCCTCCGCATTGAATTTTTCATTACTGTGCTTATTGCTTCCTATAATAACAGTATAACTGTATGTTCATGTATTCTTTACCTCATTTCACCCAACCGCAGAAAATCTATACATCTGACACAATTACTTCACATATCCGCAATATTCTCAACCCTATTTTTCCCCATTCCTATCTCCTTCCTCATACAGACAATATAATTGTCTCGCCTATACTAACACCAACCACTCAGCCTCGCCAGAAATTCGTGATTTCCATTTGTGTGGTCTGTGGGTGTGGACGCGCGCGCTTGTGGGATGAGGTGTGTGTTTTGGTAAAAATTCATTTTATTTGAAACACGACAAAATTGAATAATAGGTAGCTAAACTAAAAATGGCAATATTTAGGAGGAAAAAGATTACTTGTGGCAAAATTAACCAGGTAATTTATAGAATTCAATATAACTATGAAAAGGGAACCTTTAAAAAGCCAGTTCCCACAATGGTACAGGACAGAAAGATACTCTTCTTTCTGCTCCACTACATAGCATTCAGATAACGAGATCACGAAACCCGCTCAGTATACGAGTATAATGCTAACACCTTCCACCAGACTCAAAATTCACCTGATAACAGGGCTCCCCAAAAATTAGAATTGTTCATTATCTTGAACGCGTCTTCCATGCGGTGGTCATTGCAGGTTCTTCAGCCTCCATTAATCTACCCATGGCACAATGATTCAAACAACACCGGCCAAAGGACTGCGATTAGCTAGGGTCACGTGGGCACGAACCTCACATTGGTTCCCTGGTTCATTTTCTACCATGCTCTCTCACCCTTGGGCTCTACCATCATAAAATTTGCAGATTTTCCATGGTGGCAGGTAGCCTACAGTTATCAGAGGAATATCCGAGACTCCAATCAAATTCCGTATCCTGAAAAGAAAGGAAAGGTGAACACAAATCATTCCAGAAATTACAAAATGTTGTGTTCCTCCTGAATATAGCTTGAAGGATTGACGTTCTATGATCAATTAGGTAGGATGATTGCGAGTAAAATTTTCGCAATTTTAATGATGTGGAACAGTATATTATAAGGCAAAAAACTTCTTGCGTCAACATAAATACTTAGCTCATTCTTCTCTGGAGGGAAAGGCTTCTTTCTTTACACAAGCCCAAGTATGCGTTCACTGCATTATGCTTCAGTTCTAACAATCACTTTCATGACGCAGCATCCTTCAGACAATTCTGGCCAACATCAGGCAGCCTCCAAATAATGTAACTCCTCTCTACATATATCCTGAATTAAGTGATCCAACGAGCGCGAGATTCCGGTCTGCTAGTTTTGAAGAAAGGGATCTTGCTATGTTCGCCACGCCGGTCCTCAAGGAACCTTTTCCACTAGTTCTTGAGAAATGGAGCGGTGAAAGCAACTCAGAAAAGCCTGCCTTCATAAGACCAGAACGACGCTCCTTTGTGCTATGTGCCAATCTTTAACCACCTGGAAGATGACTCTTGCTCCAAGATAAATACGCCAAATGGATAGGACATAAGCAAAGTTTGGAAAGTGTCCAACATCAGAGATTAGAATTCTAACTTTAACCTCATGCAGCGACAAATTTGCTTCAGTAGAGCCGATGCTTCATTGAACTCTCTGCCCCTCAAAGAAAAGTAATCGTATACAGGTTGATGCCACTGCGTTAAGTGAGTCGTAGGGAATCCAAGTGACGTCAGTTAATCAAGTTTGCAAACTCCCGCAGAAGGCTCGAGGTAACCTTAGTGACAACAAACACTCCTGCCCAATAATAAATCTCAAACTTTGTGTCCAAAGAGTTGTTAGGAAACAAAGGTTTGGTTCTCCAATTCACCCATGCGCTATTCCCATGCTTTCCCGGCGCAATCTCACCCTGCATTAAGAAGCTACTCAAATCCAATAAAGGATGCCCAATTGCACACATGCCTACTAGCAGTGTATTAAACAACATCTACCTGAGCTCTAGAATAAGACGAATCTGCTGCCGATCTGATGTTTCACCTGAGAATCTAATATAGATAAAAGCCTGCGCTTGCAGTGTCAAGAGTTAGACTCCACATCGCTAAGGCTATATGCGTGCATCTAACAATATGAAATCCACCTGTGTCTACATGCCGTTAACGAGACTCAGTGGCCCCATGCTGCCTCTTGGACTAGCTTCTATTATACAAACACCAGAAGGCACCATCTTGCGGCTATGCTGCCGGCTCCGAAATGCATGAAGGGCTGACTGACAACCAGTATCTACACAAATCAGGATAAATGATATTATTGCCAACGCAACTTACCAGACAGATCTAAACAAAGTGAAGTGTCAAACTATCAAAGGCAGGTAGAAGCATAATCTCTCAATTTGAATAGCCCTTCTCAACCCTTATCAGATTATGCTTAAATCGCGTAACCGCCAGGCTTATATTAACTGCATCACAATCTAGATTCACACGATGAACAACAAACAAACATCACAAACGAGCAAAGTTGTAAAATGAAAAATATCAATTTACTGTTGTCATTAAACATGGACTACCAAACATTTTAGGCTACAATAAATCATAAGAGTAGATCCCCACTAAAGCTAGGTTGAAATCTCAACATCTAGAATTTTCTACAACATTAGCCATTGAGAAGTCCTTTTTGGTAGAGGAAGACAATCGATCAATCGACGACACTTTACTAAGAAGCAAATGAATATACTGTCCAGGCTGTGCAAGATTTTAAGATATTCAGGCTGGCCAAACTTCGCTAACACGTACAATGGATCATAATCCCCTCACTTAATGTAGTGAGTTCATCAACAACGTAAAGCTATATGGAAAGAAGCCTAGACATGTATCAGGATGGTAACAGTCAACGTAGCACATAAGATGCATTCAGTACAGCGCGTATTCCATCTGCGCCGCACAATCAAACGATCGAGTGTTCACCAACTGCAATGTCATTCGGAGATGGTGTGTATACCGTTAAACCCCTTTCTCTTCACTTATAACCATTATCCCTAACCCGTAGTTTATCATTAGTACCCAATATTATTATACGAACCTACATTCTCTGATTAGAAGGTAAAACATTTCTCCTGCCCTCCTATTGTCCCTAGTGTGGAAGACAATTATACTTGAAGTTGTCAAGCAATATTTCCCTGAATTGCATATTATAAATGGAGTAACTATTTAGAATCGAAGTATGCACAATAAATTAAATTGTGCGGTATCTGATGTGAATAGCGAAATACCTCTTCTGGTGAAAACCAGATTTCCCGTAGTGAGTCGATTTTATATAAGCATTATAATGCCATTATGCTATTTGCACGGCGAATCGATCCGAAATGCCGATGTCAAGAACCATCGAATGATTCCAGAGGCCATCAAGCAATCCTCTTGACAGCCGACATTTGCCAAGATTTGATTTTCGTGAAATTAATTTGTAATCTGGAAATAAAGCCAAACATGCGCGAAAGATAAAGCTATTGTAATTCACCTAGAGTAATTACAATCCTCCTCTATCAGCATAATAAATCCCTCTTAGAAGCATTCCATAAGGGAAGAGACCATCCTCCTATCTCTAGCGTCTTGGCCAGTGATTACTAGACGGCCGCATGACAGGAGAATACACTTTCTGTGGACGTGTACTACGCTCCACGTCTTCCGCACACGCATTTGTCTTAGGAAGCATCCGAGACTCGAGTGCGTGACTAGCATTCTCAAATGAACGCACCACACTTGTCGGAACCGGCAAATATTCTTCGAATAGTCTACAACATAATTCAGCATTCAAGAACTTAGGATACACTCACCTTCAGAACAAGAGGATTTTGGAAAGCTGAATCTGATTGAGTCTATATCATCTGCCTATTTTTGTGAAAATATTGTTAACAATTACTGGAGCTCTAGAAGTATCGATGGACGGAAATCCCAATTTCAAGAAGATAAAGCTTTGTCTTAACCACCAATGCATCCACTAGTCGACTTCCTATTTCTCGACCTAATCCTTTGAATTGTCAGGCGATTGGAGAGGAGAGAACCTCTTTGTTTTCTTCCTTAATTTCTTCTGAACTTCTTTTGAATTCTGGTAGAAATTCTGCACCTCGACAGACAACTAATCCACCGCCTTCCATCTTAAAGCAGTATGTCCCTGCGGAGAATGTGTCCTTTGGTGCGATTTTAGCTCTTATGATCCACCACCGATACAGGTCATAGCGTGGAGTGGTAGTCTTGGAGACTCAATCTTTTCCTCCTACACCTAGATAATCTTTGGAGAGGATAGCCAGTTTTGCCAACCACCTAATTTCTGGGCAAAATGAGCAGTTCTCCAAGACTGCTGAGGTAAACATATCACGTCCAGCTCACCTGAAACTTGTATTACGAATTTGTTCTAAGCATACGCCAAAGGCAGGCTGAAATTTCAATCTTTCGTAAAGGACCAAGACCATCGACAGAACCAATCTAAAATGCAAACGGGTAGATTAGTTGCTTCTGGTATACCAGAAATCTAGCACTCACATTGAAGCTTCCGTATCTTCTTATAGAAGAACAGGTAAAGGAACGATTGAAACGCTATTTCAGGTAACAGCAAACATGATTACGCAATAAATCTAATATCTGGAACAACTATCATAGTAAATGCGCAAGCCACCTGGAGCGTCATACCTTCCCGACTGTCATCTTATCATCATGTGAGAATCATAGTGAGTTTCGAACCTGGGTTTAGTGCTTGATATGCACCGATGCTATACTCCATCAATTTCTATCTCAATTCATCTCAAAGTCGATTCTGTAGGCTCTCCGTTTGTGTACATCTGAATTCCTCCTCTCCTGGAATATTCTAGTCTTGCTCGTTGTAAATCTTATTGGAGACCACTTCCCTTCGTCTAGATGCACTACTCATGTACCGGGCGAGCAGAGCAATTTGCCTGGATAGATAAAATAGGTAACTAGACCAGCCGCCGCAACAGAAAACTATATGTGGCCTAGGAAAACAGAGAGAAATGGCACACTATAGTAAATCTGACTAGCATCTCGATAGAATAGAAGCATTGCCCTCGGTCGTAGCTGCTAAACGTGCGAATCGCCCTTCTGCTTAAATGACAACACAAGGATAGAGCTACCCTCCTGGGTACTGCTATAATTATTGATTATAGACAAACGCAAGTACGAGACTGGGATGAAACTTCACCATTCACCTTGCCAAATGCATGAGAATCAAAGCGCCTTAACATTCCACCTGCTGCGATGTAAACGTCCAACCCAACGCGGATTAATGAAGATAAAGCATTATTTAAACCCCTATATCATCCCTCCCCAAAGGGAATTCAAACAATGCGATCACTAATCACAATACCTGGTACCTGCCCCTAGCCACGCGAGAAGAAGCAAAAGCTACATAGATCACAACTGCGAGGCGCACACAACTACCAATCATATATACACGAAATTATAGGCAGCAACCATATGCCGTTGCCAACTTAAGAGACTCACCAGTTATTGTAAAGCTTGCATGAATACATCTTCCTATTACACAACACGACCCCTCTTGGCTTGCACCTGCATTCCTACTTTCAGAGAGGTAAGTGAAAATATCATGGACATGTTAGATCCCCGACACGATAGTTGAACTAATCTATTTAACATTAAACTAACAAGTGCTATATATCAAATTTATCTTCTCAAGACATCTGAAGTGATGAAAACTACAATGTGCTATACTTTCCATTTTCAGTTACTTAGCTTTAAACATATATTGGATCAAGATAGATCCAAGCCCAACTTAAGAAACACAGCCTTTAAAAATCGTAACCCCATCCAATGAGCCCATCCTCGTTGATAAATAGCCCTCAATTGAATGTATGGGAATATACGTACAAGAGGTATCCCAGGATTCGCTAAAGTTATAACTCTCGCACGTTTCTTCCAGTGCACCATATTACAAAGACAGCTACTCGAAGAAGTTAGAGGACACTTGTAATATTCTGGAATAATTAATCTGTTGCAGTACGGAAACGGATGGGCCCAAATTAAGGTATATCAAGTTCAAATAGATCGCTTTACGTAAGAGAAAGAAAGTGTAGAGCTATAGCCTTCTGTACCAAACCGATCAGTGCCAGAAGGCTGGAAGTAACACAATCCCTTCACCTCCCATATTTACCCTCACATCCATGGAACGGCCTGATTGCCACACTAGTAAGGTACCACCAACCTCACTATCCCAGACTACGTGCACCTGCCACGTTTGTAACACAGATTGGATACTCAACACTCTCCGAGGTATTTATGAAACCTCTATCACTTGTCCTGTCCCTTGCCATTCCACGAACGGATATCAAACAATTATAAAGATAAACCAATGTTTATACTTTTTTCCGCCTCAAGGTATTACGGAAGTATCCTTCTTCCATTGGTCCCAATAATCTACGGCGATCGTTAAACTCCAACAGAAACGCCCCTGAGACCAGCCAACAGTTATCAATGTTGTTTGAAAGGTAATATAAAAATAGTGGTCACTCGAGAATGAACTTTGGTGTAAAATTTTTGTGAAAGAAATCCCACTGAGACACATGTACATATCCCCATATAGGAACCTGATAATGCAGCGTCAAACAGAGGTACATGGACGTACTTACTCCGACTCCTGCTCAATAACTATTCTACCATGAGTTCCCCACTCAATAACCACTCTCCCAATAGATCTCACAGACATGCATTTAACGCCCTCACTGCACATCGACTGTAGTGATCTTCGTATCTTACATTGCCATACCACGTGGACTTCTTAAGAGTCCCCCTCTCAGTTCTTCCTTTACTCACCGAGAGCCCATCACCATGGTGAAACACTCCTGGTTCCTTCTCCTTAAATCTGATCTCAATGATTCTTCCGGGCAGATCCATGAAAGAAGCTTCAGCCCACCGGTCTTGTTCTTCCTATTCCGATTGAATGCATCTCATGGATCGTACCGTCCTGGTTGTTTTATGGTCGAGGAGACGTCACTGTTCTTCTCATTAAGCGCATTATCTTCCGACCATAGATCCATAGGGCCACCCTGGCAAGAGGTTCTCGATCCTGTGTCGGCCGTTAGCGTTCGTCTAAGTGTTGCAGCTTTAGGCAGTGCAATATAATCATAAGCTGCCTAAATACTTCCTAGCCTTAGCCCTATTCTCGTTAATCCAAGAAATGTTGCCGTTGCTGAAAACAGATTTTACCTGTGCGGACGCTCACATGAGGCGTCGTTTATGTCGATGGAATTTGTGTGACCATTAGGGTGGGTCGCGTGGGACTTGGACGGGGCGGAATGATCGGGTTATGTGGATTGATAAATTCCTGTAACCAAGCACTTAAGCTTTAGTGCGAACAGCTAGAACCTGTGGCGATGAAGTCCTCCGACTCCTGCCAGTATCACGAGAGTCGACCGATGAAAACAGATAGAAGCGCTGCACATCACAGCGCTGGCGCGCAGACAACACCAGACAATTACCCAACCAACTATCAATCCAGGGCGAGACGCCGGGCGAGGTATCCTCCGCCCATGTTGATCCTATGGTAAACAAGCAGAGCGTCCAAGTTAACTATTTCAACTCTTCTTGCTGCTGATGAACGGAGTCCACAATCTCGTCAGACCCCTTGGGAACTTTCACACTTACTGAAGAGGTGTCCGGTAGCGAAACGTGACCTACTGACCCAGGTCCTGACCAGCGCAGCAGACGATCAGTGTGTCCTCCAGTGGCCCAAGTCCTGGGAAAGTAGAGAGCCGATGATGTCCTCGACCTTGGCGCCCGTTACCTTCCTTCTCCTGAGGAGAGTGCGGCTCGAAGCCTACGTGTGCTCTCATCCCTTAACGCCATTTCTGGCTATTGCCTCCCACCAGAACCGAGACGCTCTGAGTATGGTAGCAAGGTAATGTCGATTACGTGGCCTGGCACATAAATGTCCCACTAGCCTTCCACACCGCGAGGCACGAGAGAGCATGGCTTGGAGGCTTACCCGTATCAATCTTACCTCGGGAGAGCTGAAGCTTCTTATTGCACGCTAGAACTCCTCTTCCTTGATCCAAGTAGACTCCTGGCTGAGAAGATCTTGAGCGGCCTGGCACCCTACGACATCAACAGGTAAGACATAATCCCTCCATTCTCGGTTATATCTCCCCTCCGAAATGCTTAATAGTAAGTATGAAGCTTTTAGGATATTAAAGAGTCACAAGCTCCATCCGAGAAGAGAAAGAGTTGGGTAGTTTTTGCAACTAACAAATCCTATGAGTTCAATGTGTCGTTATTTTCCTTAGTTTTTGAGGTATTATTTAGAGGGATACCCTCAAAAACCAAGGAGTCATGGATGGCGTGACACTTGGCAATCCTCCGTCTTCCCGCACTGTCCCTGATACTTACTATCTCTTTACGTGAGTTCAGAAAGCCTCCCGTAGTTCATCCGTCACCGTTTTGGTCTATCGAGTCCGGCATTAATAAAATAACCCGATGGCGTCCGCCACGTGGAATCATTTATTGACCCCAAATTTTTGACGTAGACTCGTGGGGCGGATTTCCCTTGCGGGACGGCCACCAACTCACCTAGTATTCAATCACCTTAACTAAAACTATTATTTATCTAATTTTAACTTTAAAAAGGAACACATTAATCAATCAATACATTAAAAAACATAACGTTAAAATTATTATACATCAATAGTTATAAAAATAGTGAAACAAATCATTTACAACTAAAAAAACCCGGAAACAATAATCAATCAAATTGATAACTAAAAAAATCTCGTAACAAGAGCAGGATACAGCTCAACAACATTACATTAAAAGAAGCAATCAATTTACGACACAGTAGGTTAAAAAAGAAACAGCATTAATCAAATCAAATTATACATAATAAAAAAAAAGAAAACAATTACATCAAATAAATTTAAATAAAAAAGGATAACATTGATTTAATTAATTTTATTTACAGTAATTATCATTCAATTAAAAACAAATAGAATCATAATCAGATCCAATTAATAAAAACAAAATCCAGCTTATTCCTCAGGGATTTTTCCGCCCACTATACACCTAAGTTGATAAGACCTAACTAACTCATATCTCACCCCCGTGCTTTTTAGAAATGGCCTCACTCTACCTCCTTGAGACATCAGCGCAGAATAGACTAAATATACCGTGTGACTCTAACCGGAAAAATGTTAACACCGTAAATGGTTCTTCTGATTAACCTCCTCTATTTAACAGATCATACTTAATGCTCATTAGATCTGAAAAAAAAAATGTAAACATTCAATTACAACACGACTCTATAAATCGTTTAAAATCCATATATCTGATACATGAAAACATGTTCCGTGCCCCTATATAACCAAAATATCGTTCGTGAAATTGCGAACCAATGAACATAGATCACCATAAATATCACACACCTCTTTACACGTTGATTCAAATTACCACTATATTGGACCAATTTAAAAAAATATGAATCAAACCACAAAATTAAGCCAAAATATATACAACTAAAGCCCGAGAATACTAATCAATACACATAGCCCAACCCAAAATTATCCAAATGTCCCCAAAGCAGCAGAACATCCAATCCGAGCAATAATTATAGCAGGACCCAAAATAAAGCAAATGTGTGCGTTAAACCGCATCACTCTATCCACCCTATCGGCCGCGTCAAGACTACCAATATCCCACTGAAACTTATTCCAGTTGACCACATAATCAAGCGAGCGGGAACGACATTCAGAATCAAGTGAATCATTTCCGGTCATCTGCACAGCATGAAACTAATCAAATCTATCGAAACTTAGGCTATGTCGATACTTGGAGAATCCAGAACGACAAGAAGCTAAGTAAAACCTAGAATCAAAACAAAAGGAGAAAAAGAGGGAGGAGACGAGAAGTACCTAAAATAGCCATAGCAATGGAGAGAAACTAAAATATTCAGACACCTAGGTCCCGGCAAGGAGCAGAAAACTAGGCACAGAGGACTCCGTCAGTGATAGAGAAGAAGAAGTAGAATAATTGGCCACAGTACGCACGCACACATGGTCCTCAATAAGTGTTCACTATAGCACGAGGGAGAGGCGTCAAGAAAGAAAATTAAGGAGGTCATAGCAACTGGGAGAATGAGAAACTGAACTTTGTTCGAATACCGAAAAAGAACGCCCACCTACGGTGAGCTGGACTCATTTAGTTCAGATATGTGGGCAGCATATTCTATACACTTACTATTCTTTCGGCACCAGCAGAACGCACCACCCACAACAACAGCACAGGGATCCCTCAACAGGCGCATCCAGCCAAGCGCATTCTCCACTACGGTTGCCCTCCAATAGCACAACGAGCCGCCCATCACTTCTCTCCGGCACCCATGCACCTACCTAGCCAAATTATTATTTTAATTCTAAAATTTAAATGTTTTTAGTTTTATAAATTGAATTGCTTACCTCTTGAGATCCTAACCGCAGTATCTTAAGCGTTGAAATTGTTATTTGTGATGCCTTAGGTAGGAATAAGATAGTACCGAGACTAGTCATGTGCATTTGAGTATCAGATGAGATCTCCTAATCACTGTTCGTACCCTTTCTATCTACCTCCCATCTGTCATTTAAGCAGGAAACCCTAGTGTCAATAAATATTAGGGAGGAAATTTACATCTCAAACTCAGCTCCACAGTGACCAGTGGAGAGTATTGAAGAACTGAAGACGTACGGTTCTAATTATTTGATTAAATCAAAATAGCGGGAGTATTGGAGATGATGAGAACTGCTCATTACGTGGTCTATAGATACTCTTTAATTAGCGGTGTTAATGATGCCAATCGAAAAACTAACATCCACCACCACCATCATATATCGCGGACCTGTCATATAGACTCTTTCCCATCCCTCATTAACCCAACGCGGAGCCATTTGGCAGCCTGCACTGTTTCCTTGACACATGGTCATAGAAGAGCCAGGCTTATGAACGTGCGCTGTTTCTAAGTAAAACAACCGGAATCCGTCACGGACATATTAGCTGATCTAGGCAAAGTCACAGCGGGCCTTCATATGGGGAAAAACATCCCCGTTTTTCCGCTAATTATGGTTACCAAGCATAACGGAACTCAGTACGCATACCTAGAAACCCATTGCAACTCATTAGCATTAATACTACTCCAAATTCGCTTCTCCAACCTCAATATTTTTAGTCTCACGACCTCTTCTCACCGAATAGCCATTCTATCCTTCACCCCCCTAACATGCAGCACACTGTCTAAAGGCAGTGAATAAATCCATTTCCATATAAATTCCACTCTTCATCTTCAACTTTAGCGCACTATGAACATTCTAATCATTCATTAAAATCATTCATTTGTTCGGTAAGCTCTAATATGGCGTCCTTCAACTTTCGACTTCATCAAACTCTGCTAACTTAACGTTATACCCTTAAACAACAAATACTTCACCTCGCTGAACTATCCAAAATATAGGTATACAATAGCCGATCACTCGCATACAGAATGTACGATTGGTAATTCTTGAGCGAACCGCCAACATATCTATATCAGTACCCTTCTAATATAACACCTAGCTTTTGTTGTTCACGTTATCAACGAGTCTGGAATAAAATATGGCGTCGAAATACTGTCTTTTGGTAGACTACGCATCCACCAAGAAGCTCCGGTTCTAGTTATTTCAAAATCTGATAATTTCTTTTGAGCCCAAACAACACAACCCCTCAAGAACAAGCTAGAACGACATCAAAAATATGCACCTCACATGATATTGCAGCACAGCCGTCTGAAAAAGACTAGGCAACTTGCCCGCCACCATCTAAATATAGATTGCGGGCAAGCGACGCAGTAACTACCTACTACTCTCCAGCTATACAGTGAAGCGTGTGATGCAAAAAGGGGTCGCATTGTTTCGCGAGCCCTACACCAATCACATGCCCAAAAAGATATTATTGGTGCCTCTTTAAGAGGAAGAGAATGGTTAGGGTGTCAATTATTATAAATGTCCCAAAATGATTGCACTTCCCCTACTTTGTTAAAGTGATACATATTCAACTGAAAAAAGGGTGCTACACACAATAATCAGATATCTCCATGACCATCAGCTACGACAAACACCTGCCGCTATGAAAACCGTCGGACATTAGTATGTCACACATCAATAATGATCTCAGCCCACGCCCAACCAAGTATGTTGACCCGGTACCTCACGTAGCTAGAATCAAACAGACATTTTGCACCGAAATTCCGATAACCCACGACGAATTCATGCCACTACAGGTCGTGCCTGCCGCACTCTCGGTGGCACAGACATCACACTATCAACAATCGCGTCACCCGCACAAACACAAGACAACAACTTCATCTCCTACACTGGCTTAACCGGCACATCAATCATACGAGCATTCAATACATAACTTGTTTGGAAGGCAGGCTGGGCTGGGCCGTCACACTGCGCGGCGACAGACTTATAACCGGGGGATCCACAGAACTGAACCTCTGCGACAAGGTCACCGTCAAGAAAATTGAACATTCATAGCCACGGACCAACAAGATCGAATCTTGGCTCCTACCTCAACGACGTCTATTAACGATGCCCCAGGACCCACCACAGGCTTATATGGCTACCCACTAGCTCTGTACGATGCCGTTTTTGACATAATCTCTTGACCTTCCCAAAAAAACGAAAAACACTCCCCATCACTTCTCTATCAGATCGTCATCTCTCTAGTTTCCATAATCACTTTTTTTTACTTCCTTTTTTCCCTTTCCGCTATCCTTAAGTTCACTTACACTTGATTCCAAGCGTATTACCAGATATTTGACACAAGATTCTTCCATACTTACACACACAATCTTATATTATCAATATATCACATATGAGACAAAAAAAAATCCATAATTCTATAAAATCTTACCAAATTATTAGGTCTTTGAAAATAACTCATTTATGGCCTACATCTACTTTTGCTAACGGATCTGGTGAATGAATTGATAACAACATTACAATGCCGCTCAAACACAGCTTCTACTATGACTTAGTATTTACTACACCCACAAACCATAGAGACCATCCAAAGGCACTCAGCACAAATAATTAGCTAGCGCCAATTCACATTAACATTAGAATCTTCAAAAGTGCTAGATCCACGTACTACTTCTAAAACCACTAGTACACGTATAATCTGTTTCCATGTAACTATCTTGAGACTATTAATTCGCGATACTGAATTCTTACTAACTCTGGTTTTATTGTTCTCTATTTTCAATCACGAAGTGATTTTAAATGCCTGCTCTCTAGCAATTGAACATTATTAATATTGTCCGAGTTTTAGTAACACTTGGGCCAATGACATAACTTGATTCCATACCAATCTCATTGTCGACTTTGAGAACGCACAACCAGGGGTGTTAAATAAAGGGCAATCACAATAGTGTGTAATAGATAAACGTCTGATATCAACTAACAAGAGAGAAAATACGAGAAGTCTGCTTTATGTCCATCATGAAAGAATTTGCAACATAGTCTACATATCATCATTGAATCCTTTCAATTGTATGATTGATACTAATCTCCCCAACAAACTTCCAAGTAAGCTTTCTGACGTTATAAATATTTGAACTTTCCATTATTCTTTAAGCTTTGCGTTTGGTTAGATATCTTTCCCAGGTGAATGTTTTCACACTATGCTACGTCACAATGAAAACATTGACCTTTATTTAGTTATTCGTAAAAGATTATCCAGTTACTGTTTCTCGCTAATTCTTTTCAGCCTACATAAGTATCTGAGACATTTGATTCTCCAATGACGCTATAAAGTAACATTATGATATTAATTAAAAATGAAACCATTTGCATTCACATCAGTGACTATCATAACCGACGCTACGCATCCGGCCTCATTACAGCTCCAATACCATCACTACTACAACTACAGTCTGTATAGAGGCCTGAGCCCTCGCACACTTTGCGATTGTGGCCATAAGCGAGTCATACGCTGATGTTGTACTTAAAGCGTTATACTCGTGAATCCCAATGGATGCACAACTAAGCCCTACATTCAATATTGATCTTTATTCGATCATGACAATGACCTTATACACGAAGGTATCCTTGGTGTTTCCGGACACTCAAGAGACAACGCATCACAGCTAACATAGACAACCGTTAAGTAGTACCTATCAAGGTAGGAACTGCCATCACCATAGCTACAAGTCAACGAAATGGTATTAAGACATCATGGAGCCCAATTACTTTTAACACACACGACTCATGACAAGATCTTTTGACACCATCACCCCGAATCGAACTAGCTATAATATTGCGCCTCACTAACGTGCGGTTGAAGTAGGCTACCCAATACAGCTGAACATAACAAGCCTGCGGGTCTCATTACGGAGGACCAGTCGACCGCAGCAGCACCAAATACACCACGCGCTGCTGCACACGAATCGATCACTATAATCTTGAAGCAAAGTCTTGCGCTAATACTAAAGTGATAATGAAATTCCTAAAGCAAAAATGTGTCCATGGAGAGAAAAACATACAATATTGAAAGGAATAAGATCCGTTTTCTATCAAGATAAAGTTGTGATCACTCGGCAAACTTCATTCCATGTATATTCTTTAAAAAAGTGTTTCTCGCACTATTTAACTATTTATACTTTAAAATTGCCATTCCACATCTCCCAATCATTTGCTCATCCTTAAAACCATCAGATGCGGCGCGCGTAAGGAGAACGTCGGTGATGGGGAATTAAAAACCCCTTATACATCCCCACCAACAATAATTCCCAATGAGCCGCCAAGAAGGAGGCAGTGCTGTATAGTAATTAGGCTAGAACAGCGCTATTCACTAGTATTGAGACATGAAATTAACGTTCTTGTGAGGCAAATAAAATAAATTAAAAACATCCCTAAAAAATAAAGATAGAGAACTAAAACATTGCAACTCAATGCATATCATGTAGCATCATGCGTCCGTACCACACAACATCGTGAGAGTATGAGGATACCAAACTCCGATATCCGAGCCAATAATCCAACCCATAAGCCCATGCGATGAAGCTGATATTTCACTCAACCCGATAAGTTTCTCATTCTGAGCACAATCCTCCCACGCGAAAACAGTTTTCCTCACCGTAATCACCCCTGTCATGCCGAACTAGTTTCAAATAAACACGAAGTAGGATCAAAACATGCATGCACACACGAAAGAGTTCTAAATATGAATAATAACCCATTTCTAAAAATGATAACGCTAAGAATGCGTTCATAGTCAACAAGGCAAATAAAAGGAGGAATACAAATACAACATCCAAGTAAAAGGAGATTAACTCCCAGAATCCACTCATCTGAATTATGTCGCCAATCTTGCTAATACATCCAAAATAAATAGAACCGATAGTACAAATGTGCAATGAAAGTCAGATTTCATAATAATGATTAGGCTCAAGCTAAAAAACTCCCAAGAACGTCTGAGCGCGACAATTACAACTTACCTTGGCAAATAACTGGCCAATTAGTATAAGATCCCAAATTTAATTAGCAAGAACAGATAGTAACACCTCGCGGTTAGTATTATTCTCTTGCTATTTTGACAATTAAAAATATCAAGATTTTGTTTGAAATCTAATCGAACCACTTTCGACAACAAAATTTTCAGACCTAGTCACACCGATAAAGGAAATGACACTTGGCGCTTTATAAAATCTCCGCAGAAGAAATAATCTACAAAAGATACTCAAAGATACAAGAACCAAAAAAAACTTGATCCGATATTATTGACAAGAGGTTACAATAAGAATACTTAGAATCTATATAGACAATAATATTACTCGACTTACCTGCTTCCAAGGATAAGAAAGCGCTTCTGAATGAATTGTTTTCTGAAGGATGAATCCAATCGTTATTGCAAATAACAACTACTTCGAATTATTAATTTTGAAGCAGCGCCTTGAGAGACACATTTTGGTTCAGTATAATTAAAATTTCGCTATAATTTTTTCTGATCAATCTCATAACTTATAAGTTGGTTGGAATAGATTGGCTGATAAAGACATAATCTAAAAATGTTGCCGAAAATACTCAAGAATCTCAACATCATATTAATAGAGTTAGTTCTCAAGTCAAGATGTACCACACTGAGAGCTACCTCATAATCAATGAAATTTTCTCCAATATACTAAATGCGGTTGGTCCGTTTCTGTGCCACAGAACAACACCAATTTAACGTCCGTACCTAAACGTACTTAATAAGAAGGACGCACAGCAAAACTATTAACAATTCGAATTCAATCTGTTATTTAATTTAATTAGTAATAGCCTGGGTTTACTAAAGTATAAATAAATTGATTATTTGTTTTATTTAAATGTATTATTCTAAAATTATATATTTATTGAAGAATATGAAATAAAGGAGTGTTTTTTAATCATAAACATTATCTTTAGTTGTCCGTCAATCTCTTGTTTATGGCCCTATTGATAATCAACCACCCAGTCATATATAACTATTCTCAACGAAACCCCCAATAATAATCAAACCAAATTGCCGACGGTAATGAATAAAATATCTCTGCCCTAATTACTCGCCCTCTCGAAAATTCTCTGTAATGGGGTTTCATATAGAAATTCGATCCATGCAACTTTTCTATAGATACACAATACCTAAAGTTATGCAGTTAATAAGTTGTCTATTTTTGGTTAAAAATATAGTTAAATAGAATTACCAGGAGTAATCACAATACCTTCACGTCAAAGACATAAAATCCATATAATTAGTACGCCGTGTTATTAGGTCTTTGTAAATTTGAATAATATATAATGGCCATCAACACTAAGTTGTGTATGGCCCTCAATCTCTTACGGTACGTAACTTTACGTTAATTATCACGACCCGACATGATCCAGGCGACTTAATAGAAATCAAATATATTAGATCTTGAGTACAATACAATTTAGTAGTGAACATTTATTACGGTCCTGTATGCTCACTTAGAACCTCAACCACATGACTTCCCACAACATCCTTTGTTCGATGCCTTTAATGACGCCTCATGCCAATTGTATATTGAATAAATAAAGAAATTTTATTTGAGTCTTTTTACAATGCCCTTCGTATATTTGCACTGAATGGCTTATAGAGCAATACTCGGAGGACAAGAAGAACCTGCGTCAGACTACTGTTGATATCTACTTGCCAACAATTCGACTAAGGCCGATTCAACAAACACGTACCAGTGCCGGATAAATCGCTATTTTGTGCCTCTCCAAGTGCGGGTGAGAACTTCTCCAAGTGTCCAAAAGAGTTCGGTTGTGTGTGATTGTTAATGAAGTTTAAACTTTAACTGACCGATAATTCTTGGTTTTATACTAAATCCCTCACGTGTGGTTTATGATTTTAGCGGCATTGTTATAAGTGCGAATATTAATGTGTTGTTCCCTGTTGCACCTGTATTTTAGCTATTCTATTTTTTGAAAATCATTACAAGTGTCCATTAAATATAGAAGATACCAAAAAATATAAGTTTCAAACAAAAAGATTCAAAAATATATGTAGCTCCAAGTAAGAATTTGAATATGTTTTTTTTCACTCTAATACTAAATTAATGAGCCAGACGCAAGAAAATGATCTATTCTGTAGTCACATAACATGACCTATCTAGTCGTTGACAGCACATAACTAGTACATCATCATACGGGGAATAAGAAAAAAAAGCCTCAAAAAATTCCAACACACAATAAAAAGGGACGTCTTCACTCGAAGTAATATAAGGCCATGTAATGAATCAACAAATGTCATATAATCGTATTTATTATTACATAATTTAATAATTCTAATCTTATCTACAGGAGGGTAATATTTGTGATGCCAGAAGAACATATATGGTATTTATAATAATAAAAAAGTACCAAATAGTCTAATCTGAGAGTATATCGAAGAAACGCCCCATTGTCTCTTCCCTTCTTGTGTGCTGATATTTAGTCATTTTCACACTTACCTATCCATCAGCATTTGATTGTATACACAAAATTTAACAACCACAATAATAAACCACCAAAAGAATCAAAGTATCCGATATAATACTTCTATGAAGGTTAATTACTTTTCTCCCGTCACACCTAAGAATATATAGTCTAGAATTATTTGAAAAGATATCGTTAGGAAAATTCGTATATTTGTTCTCTTTAGCCAAAAAAAAAATACATCAAACCAAGCATTTTTGATAAAGTGCCATAATTCTAAATGTTGTATAATTATATTTGTTTGTAAAATAGTTCAAAAAGAACCCCAATATTTGAGTTGATGTGCATATAATTGAGATGAATTCTGGTGAAGATACGCGTATCCTGTTGAAACTCCAAAGTAATACTACAAAAAAACAAAGTATCCAAATATAATAACATATAAAATAATAATATCACACACATACTTTGCGTATATATTTTAATTACATAATTCAATCTGAAACAAAGTAATGAATCGAATGTCGGGCATAAACCTAATATGTGCCTAACCTGCCATAAAGATGGACATTAGCTATATTTTTTAAGCCGCACGCAACAACGACTAATAGCGTTGGACTTAAACATAAGCCTAATTATTTTGAACAAAAAGCAAAAGTTTAACGATATATGTACTCTAATACAATCACAGCCAATATTACGTTCTAACTGATATGGTATATTGTCCCATAACTGCTTTCTCATCAAAGAAGTTATTCCATTTTTTTATATTTCAAAATTAATATAAGAGAAACCCTAAATTTAAAAAACTATTTATACTCTCATATGTAAAACACATTTACTAATGTAAGAAATTTATCCTATTATATCCTAAGCTATAAATGAATAAATAATGTACTTCTGGTCGTCAACTAAAACTGCTATACATCTCTCTCACCTTTTCCTTTTTCGAAAAATTGTTTGTGTATTAAATAGATGTTCCAATCTTAGTTTATAATCCTTGTCTACTTATCGTTCAATCGCATATATACATCACACTATAATCTAATCTTGTCACTATCACTCAAATGTGTTCTCTTTGATTCATGTTCTGTTGCAAATATGAATAAATTTTTATCTCCACCAAAACTAACTTCGTAGACTACCTCTCCAATTGCAAAACTACTCCAAAACTCAAAAGCAAATTGTGCCAATCGTCTTTTTTTCACCCATTTAACAGAGCTAAATCTATACCCCATGGACTCCGTGAAAAACAAAGAGAAGGATAGTTGTTAAAATGAAACAATTGAACTAACTCTTGGACTACTAAGAAATGCAATGAATGAAGATGAGGTCGACCTAATAACTATACATAAATTCTTATGATGACCCTGTTAATCATTTATTATAATCACACAAGCTATTTCTGCTATGCTTTGCTTTCTTATGTGATTGTTGAGAGAAGCTATAAAGTCTGGATACGTGGCCGGATGGAATCAGACCTCTGCCCTTCCTTACATTTCATCAACTTTCTATTGCTATATCTAATAATAAGTACTCACGGAGTGCTGATGCCCATTTTTAATGTTTGAGAGAAAAGAAATTTAGAGGGATACCAATTGAACAAGTTTGTCAGGATTTATCAGTAACGTTTGATTTCTCAGCACAATATTTTAGTCCATTCCCAAAAAACATTATCTTACCTTTAGATTCGACTATTGTTTTCCCCATCTCACAATATAATAACAACATGTAGCTATCCAAACAATAACCCTAGATCTCAACCACATTTTTTTAGTTCACAAATGTATTTATTTTTAAAGAATGTGCAGGAAGGCAGAAAAGCAAAAATTTAACATTAAGCAACTTAAATAATAATGATAACAGAAAGCCTATGTACATGTTCAAAACAATATATTAAAATTTGAAATAAGTAAATTAGCAGTTTTACAGTGAAGCTTGAACTTGAGCAAATAGTTTATACAAACCATCCAAATGAAAATAATACTAATGCTCCATAAATTTGTAATCAAACAATAATGAACAAACTGAATTGACAAAAACCATTATAAATGAATTATAAATTAAGCTTATTACTTAACAAAGTGATTAGAAGAAGAGATCAATTGTTAATTTAAAGCATGTAGATGGTGATGGATATCTTACCCCTAACCTTTTACGGTCCGGATGACTATACTATCGGAGCAGCAATGCTTCCCAAAAATATGTTCGGTATCCAAGTGAGTAACCATCAATTTATATTTGTTCCTTAAACCTGCCCATGATATTCCTAATTAACCTATCATCACAATCAGTATAAGAAGACTGTGAACAAATTCACAGTATCATACACTTATTTTCATCACATCATCTTAGTTTACACTTCTGTCATAACGGCCACTAATAGCTTGATCTCTGACAATGTTTATCTCTTTAAGGAAACCATCATGAAGATACAATTTAATCGACTCTCCAATTGCTGATCAACCATCTCCTTGCCCTGTAAATGAACAATTGGTAATTCAACCATTTAAGACACAAACACTCCGGAGCGCTCTTAAGCATTAAATCATGACTTGAAGAATTCAACATAGGAATGATAACACTAACTAATATGAACTAATCTGAGTTCTAATTTTATTTTCAATTACTTAATGTTAAACATGTCCAGAATTAGCGGCACAACAACCTAACAGCATCCAACATATAATCCTAAAATCTACTGAAAAATATTCATAGTATGCCTGGGTTAATACATGAGATGAAACTCAAATGTCCTCCAAAAATTCGTGCGTAGATATTAAGTGCAAAAGTGCCATGCACAAAAGTGACTCCGTCCAAGTACTATGAACTAAAATGAAGTAACTCACAAAATCAATCTAAGCACAATTTGATGTTTTCATAACATCTTCCCTAAAATAGATGATACAATATCGTGTAGCCAATCTTAACCAATATGTAACATTAATCATTACTGTCTTGGCAAATACAAACAATACTAATATCCCACAAGGTCAGTTTCCCATAATTGAGTATTAGCACTTCCTGACATTGATCTTTCGAGACATGATAATTGCATGATCATGTACCATGATTTTAAAACATTAACACCATTCGACTCTCCAACCAATTCAAACCAACGAACAGAATCATTATTAATATACACATGGCCAATAGATGTTAAATTAAAAATTCACCCATAAAATATATTGAACTAATTGATGGTGTAAAATACCGGAAATAACTACTCTTCAGTCATGAACCCTGTTTTACATCCCTTCTATTTGCCGTCATTGAAAATCCCAGCCCAATTCCCTCTATTAAACCTGATATCCCCCATGCCAGTATCAAAATGCATATAAGGAAATCACTTTAACATACGATCCAAAGCCTATTGTGACCAACATGCTGTGCGCCTGGTCTATGTTAGCTTTGCTATACGGCTCATCTGACGCCTCGTCAGACGTTCCTTAATTGGTGTGTCTTGAGTACGGCTTTGAATGAGGATTGACGTGTTCTTCCTCATTTGGTCCAGAGTGGGCGCAAACCACTTCATGTTCTCTTCCCCGTTATAGAATGTTAATAATGTTTAGGGTCTCTATTACATTTTTGATTTGAATGGCTGTATTGTTTCTAATGAGGCTTTATGGAAACAGCGAAGACGAAAATAAATGTATTATTATATTGTGTAGGCTTATTCTCGTCTAACTACGTCGCAAATACTATGTAAAGTCCTATAGTTAGTAATAGCTAGAGTTTCTATCAGTCTCAAATAATAAACATAGCCTTCATAATAGTAAGAGAATTGAACTCAGAGCAGTTGATTTCACATAGAGTAAGAAGTATAAGATAGTCTGATGTAAAGGTGGGCTTATGGCACACTCACATCAAGCCACGAAATATTATGTCCTTGGAACCATAATAGAATTTGACTGCAACCGAGTAGTAAGTCATTTGAAATAGGGCATGGGCCCAAATAATAACCAAGTCTGGATCCAGTCCACCTAATACACCAATAGATTGAGGGAACATGCGTTCAATATACAATGCCAAATAATATAGTGAGCCAACAAAAAATTACGGTAATTTGTTCTTTCTTTAGTCTTTTATATACATAAAAATAATATCGGTTCAAAAAAAATAAAACCCACAACATTGAATGAAAGATTAGTGGAGGTTTTAATTGCTAACAATAGGTGGAATTGTATGAATAATTTGCCCCAATTTGCCCAATTGATAAGGCTAACAATGAATTGGGCCTAGGACAACCTACTTGACCGAATAACCCAAAATATCTATATATCTATATACTACTACTAAAGCAATCCCCACCTCCCAAAATTTTCCCTCCTAAATTTCCCTCCCAAACACACTATTAATTTTTGCATAAAAAATGTAAAAGGACATTTAATGAAGGTTAATAAATGTTTTTTAGTAAAATTTTATATATTTATTAATTCATAACAATTCTAAAAAATATTTTTTGTCAAAATAAAACCTTATTTTTAAATAATGACAATTTAAAAATATCAAACACTCCATATCAATTTTGTTTAGAGTAATTTATATTTTATTTGAAAATCGAGCATATGCTCGGGGATTATCTAGTACCTTAATAAAGTACTACTCCGTAGTATAAATACACAATATGACTCAAATAATATGTAAGGTGACAGGGAGTAAAAGAGCCCTCCTCCGGAGGTACGGTTCAACACCCGTCAACTAATTAGTCAATCTAAATAAGTGATAATAATTCATTAATTCAAATACTATGTACACCATATTCACTTCACAATCAAATTAAAGTTGATGTACTCCGTGATAAAAATATAGGGATTATAATTACTTTTTGAAAGTATTATACGGACTACGTAGTATCCATTTGTTAATAAATAATCACACATCTACATAGAAGTTGAATTGGAACAAACATATAACAATTAAATCAAATAAAAACTTTTTTTTTAACCTAGAGCTGATCAAATTTAACTCGGATCAGCCTGATAAATTGAGGGTTTTCAACATGACATTTTTGGCACAATATTAGCGCAACCCGCCTCAATTTTTTCAACTTTGGCATGGGCTTTGGGGTTCAACTCATATCCTACCCTCAATCCAAGGACCACATAAGTCACGATTTCCCCTTCACCGGAACATCATCTAGCTCTGCCGTCATCACCACGGGACATGCCGCTTGAACCATAACATCAGAAGGAATTTCAACGTAAGGCTACAATCAAGTGGACTTTCGATACAAGGCAACATAGATTTTCACTCGTAAGGGGTAACATTGAGGCCGGGTCTCCTACGCAGCACTAACAAAAACTTGTACTCACGCCATTGATCCATGCCACTCTAAGCCCGTCTACTTCAACACCAAGTGACATTTGATTTTGTGTCCCAGTCGAACTATCAGCTCTAATATCACTTATTGGCCTTGGGTCACCCACCTTGTTAGATCCCACTCACAAACTCTACATCACATGCAATAGTATAATATTGTTCACTTTAAGCGTAGCTCACACAGATTTATTTTTGGACTAATTCTCAAAAAGACGCACACTAATTGTAGTGTACACTCACTTATAAAGAAGTCATTTTTTTTTTATTAATCTTTCCACGTGAGACTTGGATTGACAATTCCACAAACGACAACAAGTTCATCAGTACAAGTCTACAACTCCATTAATGTCTCAAAAATATCCAAATGCATAGCAAAATAGCATAACCTTAACCTCCGAGTGACCTAAACAAAGAGAGAGCACAAGTCTTCTCAATTTACACTAGAAACATAAAACATTACACCTAGCCAAAATCAAAGTAAAGGACCCACAAAATATGTTGGACGTTAATCTTTCCACCAAATGGCGTCTTATGCAATGAAAGAAGCATTAAACAGAAAAACGACCACTGACTTTTTTTTTTAAAAAAAATAAATAAAAAATAAAAATAAAAATTTGATTAAAATTTGAAGGCTTCCAACTACCCACCAATCCACCTCAACATTTTTCATTAAATGTAAGCATTTTTGTTGAATTTGCTCTATGATTAGGTACTTTCTCCATTATCTTAGTCCATCTATGTGGGTCTTGCACAATAATATATTATTCCCTCTCCTATGACTTAGTTTAGATATTTGTAGTGAATTGCATACCAAATTTCCTT
>SNQN01007753.1:0-32007 GCA_008642245.1 Bassia scoparia | reverse complement strand
CTTAAAAGCTAGTAAGTAGCGTTGGAAGTAGCGGGTAGCGGATGAAACTAAAATTGTCAATACGAGTGCTCGGCAGAAGTAGCGGTTGTATTTATAATAGAAGAAAATTAATTATCAAGTAGCTTTTTATCCTAGCTTAAAAGCTAAAAGCTAAAACGCTACTCCTACTAGCGTTTGAAAAAAGTAGCGTTTAACGCTAAAAGCTACTCAAAACGCTACATTGCCGAACAGTAATAAAATTAACCAAATAGCTTTTTAATCCAGTCAGAACGCTAAAAGCTACCTAAAAAAGCTACGCCGAACACGCCCTATGAGGATTGTTTTATTTTTTAAAATTTTGCAAACAAACCTCTTATTGTTTGTTACCCAAAACGTTAAAGATTCATAAATATTAATTTAAAGGGTTATGATATATACAGCCCTTAGAGCTGCATATAAGAAGCCAAAAAAGGAAGGTTCTCAAAAAAATAAACATTTATGACATCAAATTCTGTGCAATTTAAACATAAATCTATAAATACTTGCTTATATGTAGCCCTAAGGGTTGCGTATAGCATTTCCCTAATTTAAAATGGATGAACATCGTTAACTAGTGTCCAGAATTGAAATTGTGAAATAATTCATTCATGCATTGAATTGTATGTTTTTATAATTTTATTTGTTTTAATTTTCCATTTTCATTAGATCATTGAGTTACATAAACACGGTGATGGTTTTACTATTTTTTTTTAAAAAAAAAATCCTATTTTGGAGGCTAAAACATACTTAAGGCCAAGTACTCAGTTGTTTGTTAATTCATATTTTTTTAAAAAAATTAACTTCCTTGTCAAAATAAATCTATATCTCTTTTTTTAATTGTAGGATTTATTTTTTATGTAAATAAATATGGGGAGAATTTTTTATTTTTTGTAAATAAATATGGGGTGAATTTTTTTGGAGGGAAGTGATATGATGAGGAAAGGAAAATTGGAGGGAGTGATTTCTCTGAGATGTGGGGGTGATTGCCAATGAGTACATTCTTTTAATATATATATATATAATAAATTTGTACTATCCGATATGAAATTTTTTGGAGAAATTTTTTCATGTACCCATAAGGTTTGGTCAAATAAATCTAGTATTCCTGAGATTTTAGAAACAGATTTGGTAACTCTTAGGTCAGTATTTAGTAGCTTACGTAACTTTGTTCGTTAAAAATTGACTGACACCGTTAGTCATTGACTAATGTTGTTATTAGTTTTTAACTCATTTTACCTTAAAAAATAATTTAAAAACTTTGTTTCCTCCTCCATCCTTCAATCCTCCTTCTACCTCATTCTACCTCATTCAGTTTGGGATTCCTTAGTTTCGTTTACTAATTTTTTATTAAGAGGTCAATTGTAACTTAAATAAATAAGTCAAACAGTTATTTAATAATTAATTTTGGTACTTATTGGTCACCTATTTAACACTAACCAATATAAATTAGTTTTAGGTTTATTTAAAAAATGTCATATAATGGTTTATGGCTTAAATAATTTAATGTTACGTTTTAGTGTGAAGCCCAACATTACCGAATAACTATCAAAGGAATATAGCATGGTTTGAATAATTTCCTTGGCAACACTAATGCTGTTGGTTTAAAATGAACAAATCATTTAATTTTACTAAATGTTGTTTTTGAAACAAAATTGTTGGCTAGATAAACGTCATAAACTAGTTTAATTTAGACCATGTAACTCACGTTAACTTAAGCGCAAAGGCAAACACAAAAGCTAAAGTAACATATTCAAATCAATCAAACTATGTACACGAAATCTCGCTTTTACTATTATAATTAAATATTATTACGACAAATATGTTTTCATGTAGACACAAATTAACCAAATTAAAATTTAATCTCCTCACATTATAATTATCTATTCAAGGTTAGTTTCATATATATATATTTATCCTCAAATTACCAAATACCTTTATTACTTATACTAATTAATAATTACTCAATGTGGTGGTTGTTGGTTTGCAACAACTCATTAATGGTTGTTAATGCTCCAACCAACCCTAGTGAATGATGAACCATACTTCCTATATATATATGTTGTGAAAGAGGGTAGTCGTAGGTCAAGGAAGTTTGTGTAACAACAAATATTACAACACATAGTTCAATTGTGTTCATCAAAATTATGTCGTTTGCAAGTTGGTCTCGGGTCGATAGTTTGTTGACTGGAGGATTTCCAGTTGGAAAAGTCATAGAGTTGGTAGGAGAAAGTGGACGGGGAAGACGCAACTCTGTCTACAAACAATGCTGACAGTGCAATTGGATGAGGATGTTGGTGGTTTAAGCGGGAGCAGTGTATACATCCACACATACGGTAACTTTCCTTCATCTAGATTGTTACAAATATCTAACCACTTGGTTAACATGTTTGGGCAGCCCACCACACCGCTTGATTCAATAACGGTTAGGAAAGTGAACTATGTTGATGAAGTTCAAGGGACAATCGCGCAACTGGAACAACTCCTTGAAAACGTCCGTTCTTCACCTAAACCTTTTCGTTTGGTTGTATTTGATTCAATTGCTTCTATTTGCAGAGCTGAGTACGGTCATAACGTAGCGAAAATGGGAGCACGTGCCAATTTTTTTAAACTACTTTGGTTTAAAAGTTCATTTATTCGCTTCCCGGTACCAGTTAACTATGTTGCTTGTGAATGAGGTCTCTGACGTCATTCACAATATAAGCCCTTCCAATATATCCTTCTTAACATCAGGCCGTTACGTTACGCCATGTCTCGGTCCGTTTTAGGCTAGGCATATTGACATTCGCATAATGTTGTCTAGAGAAACTTCAGAGGAATCATCAAACACAACGAGAATTGCAACTATCAAACAAGGAAACCGAATCCAAAGGGCATCCTTTCGAATCGACTCTAATGGTGTCAACTGAAAGTTAAATGTACTTGTACCCCATGAATGCATGCTTGTAATCAAAATTTCCCATGTTAGACGTGTTTCACGTAGCGTTGCTTAGTTTCATTTAAATAAAAAATCTCACAATGTCGTTGTGAGATATGCATTTAATATATTATATATCATTTTGTAATGCACATTAAAAAGTGTGTCAGGACAAAAATGGAGATTTCATTTCTAAATTTTGCACAAAACAAAACTAGAGTGAAACCCTAAATCAAAATGTAGGGTTTACCCAACAAACCCTGAAACCACATTTCCCAAACCGGCGGAATTATTTGCAAATGGACCGGTTTCAATGGACCGAATTGAAATTTTAAGATTTTGAATAGTATAAAACAAAAATGGATGTTAACGTAGAGAAAGGAGAAGGTGAGTTGGGTTGGCCCACTTGCATAACTTGAGTACATCACAATAAAAAGGCTGACAAAAAAGTGGTTTGATAGACTTGCATGGGAATAGGGGTGGACTGCCTCTCAACAAGGACCACACAAATGTGTTCAAGTACTGTGCAACGTTTACTGATTGGAATTCGAAACTCCTCTTTATGCATTCCTTCAAGCAATTATGCTTTATTTTGAGCCTCACTTCCCTATGCAGCCTATTATTTTAAATTTATACATTACCCGAAATTTTATAGCTAATACACAAAAAATACAAGACAATGATTTGTGAAAATAGAAGAACAAGGAAAAAACCATCAATGTTATGAGTTTCTTATGAATTTAATAAAGTTACAATTTAATTAACAAACTTAAAACCCTCCCTTATATTAACATTCGCATAAATATTTTATTTTTGCGTGTAACTGTCTTATTCCCTAAAGACAAGCAATTGCTATATATTTATTTTCCTGATCAACTAACATTTTATTTTAATTGTTGGCATACTTAAAATAAAAAACGTAAAACTGTGTGTATTTTCCTGTATGAATAAAATTATATTGGTATATCTTAATGTTGAATGGCTACTTAAATTTTTTGGGAACTAATTAAATCACTAAGTAAATTAAAGTACCACAAACACGTATAAATTCAAATTTGAGTAAAAAACATAATAAGTAATATTTTGGACTATATCTAATAAGTGTTAACCAACCAAAATTAACAAATTACATTAAAAGCAAACAACTATATACTTAATTGATGTACACCTTTAAGTAACATAGATTAGAGTGACTGTGTCAAAATAGAATACGAAGAACGATCACAATATTAAAAATTTTAACAACAAGGAAATTACACAAACTAATTTGAATCACAAATGCATTATTA
The DNA here is from genome assembly GCA_008642245.1 of Bassia scoparia. NCBI lineage: Eukaryota > Viridiplantae > Streptophyta > Magnoliopsida > Caryophyllales > Amaranthaceae > Bassia > Bassia scoparia. The sequence goes on along the minus strand of SNQN01007753.1, from coordinate 27,786 downwards.
TACACATGCATTAAATTTTAATAATATACACAAAAAATATACTCCTCAATTGTTGACATTGACAACACTATGTAGGTTCCTAGAGTGTTGAGTGTTGATATATTGTAGGAGTGGATTGCCCTATTACTTCAACCACACAACCACTTTTACACATAAGACTGCCGAATTTCATCAAAATGCAGCCCAAAAAATACTTTTTCAATTACAATAAATTTGTAGGGTCCCGATTTGTCACCATATACAAGAAGGACCAGGATCTTGACACGTGGTTGAGTATTCAAAACCGTACCACATATTAGACTTTAGTCAAAAAATGAAACCTTCTAAACCTTATTTAACCGATTAGTTAGTGCAGTAAAGTTGGCTTTGATTTTTTAATTAACTTAAAGCATGTTGTTAAAGTTGCCTTTGTAACTTAATTGCAATTAACTAAACCTTGCTAACCAATAAGCATAGTCCTATATATAAGGAGCATTTGTCACAAACCCTAAAGTCACCCCCTTACCACATCTCAAAGAACTCACAACAACAATGTCTTCACCCTCTGTCTCATCTCCATCCCCCAAAAATGAGAAAAACAAAACCAAAACCAGTGTTGACTTTGGCCCTTTCTCACCGGTAAAGGACCACGGTAAGTCAACAAGTCCAAGTGCGAAGGGGAATTCACCTTATGGCAAAAACCAAAGTGGTGGAAAACCTTCAAAAAATAGTCCCCTCGGAAGCAAGGGAAAGAGGAATGTAGCTGATGACAAGGAGGACTCAACTGAGTTGGCCAAGAAGAGAATGAAAACCCGCATAAAGGCTTTCTGGGCACTAATTGGAGAATTCGACGAGACAACTGGGTACCATGATCCAAGAGAGAAGCAACCTTCAGATTTAAGTACAAGTGTAGAGGAAGGAAACATAAAAAAGACGAGCTCCGGAAGCACCTTCCAAAGGGAAGGCAGAGAGGAGGACGAGTTGAACATTGTGCTAAGCAGTGGTAAAGTCGGAGATGTAGGCATGGTCTTTGTGATGAGGGCCAACACAACGTTAAGGGTTGCTCTGGCACTGTATGCAGCTAGGATTGACACTAAGCCTCATCTCCTGCTGATGTGTAAAGACAAAAGGGTGCTCAGAGAGGATGATACACCGGAGAACGTCGGCCTGAAAGACGGAGACAAAATCACAGTGAAAGGAAAGGTAAGAACCCTAAACCATTTTTGGGATTCATAATTAGGTATTAACTTGCTTTCTATCATGCATATTAGGCTGTTAAAGTGCCAAAGATTTGTCATTTATAATTAAAATGCATAGTTTACTTTATTTGTCAAAAATATATGGATTGCAGTGGTAAATTAGAATGAAAAAATGTCGACAAATGAAAACACCTAATTAAGCCAATTTTTCGACCAACACGAATTACTGTTTGTAGATGTGTAAACACAAAAATATTGAAATTAATGTAACACGGGAAATCAAAACATACTAAATACCCACAATTATGGAGGTTGTTGTTGAACAGTAATTTAAGGGTTATATTAAATATGCATCCCACTTAAAAGGAATTTAGTGTCAGAGGGGAATTTATGGTTTTGAGGAAATTATTAAACGCAATTTCATGGAATTTATTAAAAATGGTGTTTCTGTTTGGGATATAAGATTTTACTCAGAATGGGAATATTTGTTAGCATATTAAATATTTTTTAATTTTTGTATGTTTTTTAAGGAATTAATTATGGGGCAATTACACGCAATTATGGTTTTTCATCGAAAATGTAGCAACGTTTCGTTAATGTGTGGAATTAAGTTCATCAAAGTGATATAATTAGTCAACAAGGTACAATTAAATTTAAACTTTTGGAATAACTGAAAATTTGAATGTGAATAATACTGGAAGTTTGCTTGTAAATCTGTCTGCCTAAATGTGTTTGTTAATTGGCCATGAATCAACTTTGATTAACAACCTTTTTATTTAGGATCCGATGATCAACACAAACTCTCGTTTCAAATTCTTCTTCATCAAGGATAGGAGGGATGACAAGGCTAATTAAGAAGCTGCGAGTTAAAGCAGCGTTGACAGCTCCCTTTGAAGTTGTGTACAACGAGTGGGTAGAGTTCAACGAGACCGAATGCGACAAATTCATTTTGATGAACGATGGTCAAGACATCCCAAACTCTACAACATCGGTGGGTGAATCACAACTCAAAAATGGAGCTACTCTTCACTGCAGGTGGTGCCCCGGAGTTCCAACAATCACCATCTCCGACTAGTTTCCACTGGATACCACTCTAAGCTCAGTAAACTTTTGTGTAGCTTAACATAGGTGCCTTTAAATCAATATTTTTTGCAAATCATTTGAGGCCAGCATAATGAAAACTACTTATGACACATTTTGATGTTTTGGTATCGTGAATTGGGGTTGGCTAATGGCACCTGTGTTTAGGATTATCTAACTAGACTTTTAAGCAAACCTCTATTTAGTTGCCTCGCAACTCCTTTTGGTCAATTACTCAGTATGAAAATGTATGTCGAGCTGTGTTTAATCATGTAATATATCTACATTATTGTCCTAATTTTCATTTATGGTTTATGTTTTGAAAATGAATGCCCCCAATCCAAGTGCAGACTACTCCATCATTACATGGAAATACAAGGAAATTTGTTAATTATTGCAAACACATTGTTACAAATACATCAAAGCTTTGTTCCTTAACTATAAAATAATGCCTCAACTCACATCTACAAAGTTAAATTACATACTATCAATAAAACTATAACACATGATTCTTTGCTTCAAACAAATACACACATATGTTAGTAAAACAAACATAAACTTGTCCACACTCGCATCGCTCTTTCGTCCAACTATTTCACAAGTTATGGGAAACTAAAGTCAGAGGGGAACACATTCGTCACCGGAGTTTACTTCTGTATCACGAGCATCACGGGGATGCTGCTCTACGTACGCAACATCTAATACTTGAAAATTAGGCCAATCAGCAATCAATGTAACCAAACATATTAAACTCTTAAAAAACCAAACAAACTAAATCCAACACCTTTAGTAAATCATGAAACATATTGAATTAGTCACAAGACACAACCTCTAATTAAATCCTATGTCTAAACAATACAAGATAACAAGAGATAAAATACCCCAAGAGAACCAAAGTCTCCATCTACATATCGACGATCCGCGTCACAAGCATCCCTTATGTCAGGATCCTTCCAAACACGAATTCGAGGAAAACAGCCCCAATCCAGAGCATTACGATCTAGCCGATCCAAGTAAAACACCTACATGAATATGACTATTAGTACCCTTCCTTTATTATGCTTCTGTACTTTTCATCAACTCAATTGCTAAACAAATTAAACTATCAATCATATTCATTTGGTAATAAATCTGATTTACCACTTTTCTTCAGTTAATAAACATACTCAGTTATTAGTAATCGTATTCAATGAGTATTCGCATTAATAAGAAAAAACAAAATTACCGCTAAAAAAAGCGTGCAACCTCCACACCCACTAGCAAAGCCTTCTCTATAAAAACTCCGAGCAAAGCGCTTTACACTAGCCATCAATTTCTTCAGAACAAATCCACACCAATCGTAACAACGTGCATCCAATGCACACCCCAATGCCGGGAGCAAGTCCTTCGGAAATCTACTACACTGAGTGGGACTTAGCACCAACTCAAGAGAGACCAACATGAACAACGTCTTAAATTCAACAACCTCACTTGAATCAAATTTCGACATCAACCGCTCTACAACTATAGGATTCACTGATAGGGCTTTTCTTGTAACTTCTTTACCCTTTGACACATCAAAATTTTTCCAAACCTGGCCAAATTTTCTCTCAAAACCAAAGACCAGTGACCTTTTCGACTCTGTTTCAAATGAACATGGCACACGTCTCGCACCTTTAGGAATCCCCAAAACCCACCTAATCTGGTTCGACGATAGCCTGTATTTCTTGTCACAAACACTCAACATCTCATTCACTGGATCCACTCTAGTCATCAACCAATAGCATAAGGGTCGAGGAAGGTGCATYTRAACTAAATTAAGCAACCCTCCAAAACCCATCTCCTTGACCCACTCTTTCCTACAGTCGTCAAAGGATGAACAAATACGCCCAAACGTTTCAACTCGACATATCACATTTGGGCGCTGAAATAGTTAACAAACAAAGTAATTACAACAAAGAACCACACCAATGATATATTCAGCTACTCACCTACATAATTTTACCTTTGGATACAACTAATCAAACCTAAACTTAAAAAACGGAATTTCAGTACCTAATACTAAGTAAATAAAAAAACCTCAATTTACCTATAACTATTAAAAACAACACCCAACAACCAACAAACAATGTAATCCGATGCTACTAACTTACATCAACAAAACAACTACAGAAAACTAACCCTTTCACGAGACATCTTCCGTAACCTCAAAACTTGTCCAGATTCCTTCGCAATTGAACCTTAGCTACATACAACCCCCTGTGTTAAATATACTTTGTTTAGCAAAGAACACAATCAAAACAAACTTTAATAGAACAACGACTACACATTGTTTAATCAATACCTCATACAACTTGGCATCAGACTCATCTGTAACATTGTTACGCTTCCGCTGCATTTACCCATAAACACAATCTATTAGCCAACAACCTACAATAGTAACAACTAACATAACAATATGAGGTTGCTCAACAATAAGCAGCAAGACCTTACGACCAGTACTCTCAACCGAGATATTAAACTTCGCTGCTTGGGAACCACTGTTACATGGTTCAAACACATGAGAGGCACCTATAGACGGATAATTCAAATCGATTCCATTCAAGTGCAAAGCAACAAAGACAGGGAAAATCAAACACCTAAACAAAAAATTAATAAAAATGTCAGCTCTCAAAATTTATCAAACAACACATGCTTTAATAGGATTTTTTGGTGATTTATACCAGGAACTACCAACACCACACTCATTTGTGCATCTATGAATCATCAAAGCAATCATAACACTATCAGAGTAGTAACTAAATGATTAAAAAAGTTCTCCGAAACACTAATACTACAATCATACTACACAGATTTATGGGGATACACACAATTGCAAACAATAAGCAAAACATCGACATAATAACTGTTGAAATAAAAACTACGAATAATTCATCCAATCGAATTCGACAGCAACATTGATCGCCAAAATTTTCAGAAGCTAATCAATATCAATACCAGATACGAAAACATGGAAATAATAAATAGCATTTATTGCACTAAATTTACCAAAATTAACAACGATTATAAAACAAATTTTCGAAGACGAAACCCTAAATTGAATTTGGTATCATGTTACAGCACAAAACAACAGAAAACGATTAAACAACATACATTAACCAAACTACATAATTACACCAGATTCAATAAAAAACACAAGTATTACTATTACCATGGAAATCGGATTACATGTTGAAACTTCGCCATTGATGGGTTATCACCACCTTCTACAAGAAAACGCTCACTTTTAGTTGGGAAATACCTTCGACATCGCAAAGAAAAATTCAAAATAACACAAACCATGGTCTTGCAACTAGAGTTTAAAATGGGACCACTAAGGAATGAAAACCACGTGCCACAATCAAAAATAACGGAGACCGTCAAAAAGTAAAAAACGAAATGACAGAAATAGCCCTGTATGTACAAGGGCTTGTCCATACCAAGGAGGGATCAGAAATTTCGCTATTAGTCGCAACTTCTTATATTAAATTGTTAGAATTTAGAATGTAGGTATAGTTTAAAGGGGACAATTTTTTAGTTTTTTTTATTAATAATAAAAAATTATGTTTAACATTATCCAATATATTTATACAATAAATTGTTATAAAAAGAAAAATTTGCAAGAACCGTGCAACGCACGGGCACTGGACTAGTTTGCTAATAAAATAACAATTATTACTAGAATACGTTGATTCTATTAGCAATTATTATATATCATAATTGGTTTTGTTAGCGTTGAATAGAAGTGATCAACATTAGCCCGGCCGAACCCACCCACAAAGAGAGGGCTTTGGGCAACTAAAAAATCATTTTTTTTAGTGCAAAAGCCCGGTCTGATCCGCATAAACACGCAATGGCCTGCTCTTTTGGGCGAGTTTCGGCTATACTTTTTATATAAGAGCCCGTCCCAGCCCGCCCATTTGATCACCTCTAGCGTTGAATAATATTATTCGTTGATTATACTTTCGAATTTGATCTCAAAACTTCATGACAAATTATTTTACTCATAACTTATTGGCGTCTAAATGGAATGATCGCTCATTTTTTAAGTGACGATATCTTTTGTATGTTGATTTTATTGGCGATCAAATTTATAATTCGCTGACTAATTAGAGATGTTAAATGATCTTCGTTGATTTGATTGATGTTCAATATTTTGTTCGTTGGTTACTTTAGCGGTTAAATACATTGAACGCTAACTCTTCAACGACTATTTTTTATTTGTTGATTTTTGTAGCGATATTTTGATGTGGATTTATAAGGAAAGAATCCTCACAAATCTAGAAAACAAGTGGAAATAAAGCACGAGTGTTTGTTTGTGTTTAAAAACTGAAAATAACTTCGAATCTTTAAAGGATTCGAAAGATCTTAACTCACAAAGTGGAACTAGCCCCAAAGAACCAACCGACAATGTAGCTAAACAAGTGAATTTTCGGATCAACCACAAAACTCACAAGGTTTTCGCTGAATTAACAAAGAGGAATTTTTTTTGACAAGAATAAACTAATCTGTTTCATTGATAATATTCAGACCCTATTTATAACACAAAATAACATCTAAAAACTAACTAAGATATTTTAGGAAAGATATAAATCTTATCTAGGAAATATCCAACTAACTATATCCTACTTATATCTAATTAAAGCTAACAAATCCGGATAACTTAATTTATTCTAGCCGACTAACAGTTTTTATCCTAAGAATATCCTAACAAATAATATTCTAACTAATCAGAATAAATAATATCCTAACTAATCGGAATAACATCCTAACTGATTCCTAACAACCTAATAATATCTTAACAAATATTCAACAACAATAATAAAATAAAGCTAATAATAATGATCTAATCCCTATCCAGATCATATTTGATCTCCGATTTTGAAGTGACAAATACATTTGATCGTTGATTCTACTGGTGAATTACTTTAATTATCGCTGTTACTTTTCACTATAAATCCATGCTTTTTATCATTTCTATGGGGGGGGGGGGGGCTTTTTACTTCTCACGATTTTCTTCTCACTTCTTGTACTTTCTTACTCTCCTTACTACAAAATACTTCTTTCTTTCAACTTATTTTCTATTCTTTACAAAGTGACTAAAACTATCAATTAATACTTTCATCTATGGCGAAATGAACTCTGTCCAACTAGATAGTCAAAGAAAAATTTGATCTTCAAACGAGAAGTGGTAAGTTTTCTAAGCTTGAAGTGGTAAATTTGGTTGTAGTGGGCTATGGTGTTGCCATTGTTGTATTCAAACCAATCTTGAAGATGAGCATAGGAGAGAGAAGGAACGGGGAGGATGAGGAGAAGGGAAAGAGGAAAATAGTTAAAAGAACTAACGTCGTTAGCTTTTCTGTCACGAATAAGGGCATCTGATGCAAAACACTACTTAACCTCATGGGTATATGAGGCAGCTCGGAAAACACGYGGGTATTATATGSYTATATGGCCAAACCTCATGGATATATGGAGGAGTTAAGAGCAAAGATGAGTACTAAACATTGGTGATTGTTGCAGTTTAGGTACCCAAGTTGCAAAAGTTRCTTTCCGATACACAACATATGATTACAATATCTTTAGTTGTATATAAGAAAAAATTACGGAGTACACAAATTAGATATTGATAAACTACACATTACGATGAATRTAACAAYATCACACAAGACTATAATCTTCTTTACATYTAAATCACAAATTTGATTAAAAAATTCAGTGAATCGTGCACATATTCGGATGCAAGTATTTGAGAATGYAGGAAGTATGAAGTACATAGTATATCTTTAGCATAACCAAACTATTAAAATAGGTATATATCATTAGCTAAACAAAAATATGACAAAAAAWCTTATTTTAACCATATTATACGTATTTATAATTAGGATTAATTAGCTTACTAGCTACATCTTTGTAAGAACAATAATTTACTATTGTATTTTATAACAATAATAAGTACACAATCCATACTCATGCGTACAATGCTCAATACTAACTAGAAGTCTAGAACAGTAAGTATTAAATGAACCACGCGTTTCGCGTATATAGAAAGCCAATGTCAGAATGTATTAACTTAGGATGTGTTTTTTGTTACAATTATTTTGATATAATGCTACACATAAAAGTCTTGTATGTGGTGACTCACATACAAAATGATGTATTACCATATAATTGATTGGATTAATAAGCCCCTTTCACAATAAATTTTCAATTTTCCTTTGAATTAAATTCCCTCCAACCTTTACCCCTCTTTATTTTCTTTAATTTGGTTTTAACATGTTGTTATGGGTTATGATAGCCTGATAGGCATATCACGTTGATGGGCATAAGAATCCAATCACAAAGTCGACTCATAGAGGACATTTGAATCATCATGGATATCCTTTCAATTATCATAGACACCCATAAATTTCACGAAATTTTTAATTGAAAATGACTTACATTAATTCCTTACATTTTTATATTGTGGAGCCTACATTTTTTTTCCTTTTTAGACAAGTGATTGCCCTCCTTATCCCATGTGTGTGATTTTTGTATACTTCCTCATGTTGTTATAGGAGTAATTGGTAGGAACTGATTTCCGCACTCCAATTTAGCGACCATTTTGGCGGTTGCTAAATTGGAGTCCGGATATTAACATGGAGGGCGAAATTCAGTTCCCGTAATTGGTTATGAAGAACTTTGTACAGTATGAGGGTTCCACATCCAAGATTTGTATCTGCATCAAGATCCCTTGAAAATGCTCCATCAATCCCAATTAAATTGATCCAAGCTTTAATAACCCAACACAGMCTCTCTGCAGTAATATTGTCTTCTCCCCCAAAACAGAGGTTTAGTCTCCAAATGAAGCAATTGTTCCTTTCCCTCAAAAATCAAGCTATTATTCCTCCCATCTTCATTGTTGCGTAAGTAATTTTTGTCATTTTCAAACACAAATGATGTCAAAATTTATTTGAWAAGTTCACTCAAAGTGACAGAATYTTGTATGACTGTGATTTAATGTACAGAAGTACATATYTAGATGTACATACTACATAGTGTTATTCCACAACATCGAAAATTATGCTGGCATGAAGGTGTRGGAAAAAGYATYCAACCTGCAAACCCCAGCAGAATAGAGTAAGCTTTAGTCACAATTTTTGTACCAAGTCTTCATCATCAATAGCTTCTTCAATAACATTGATGCAGGAACCGACAGACATTCCCTGGGCCATTGCATCAGCTAATTTTGCTCGAGCTTCTTCATGACGGCGCAAGAGAAAAATAGTATTCAGGACTGCCCATCTCAATTGTGAATCTGCTTTCTTTTGTGTGAATCCTAAGCCCTTGAGCAATCCATCCAACTTTTCAAAAAGTCGAGAAATACAAAAATTAGGCATATAGACATTATAATTTATAAATTTTGGATTATCTTAATGTCCTTAAAAACATATCCAAGCATAACATGAGGTGCACTGACGTAGGGATGATGGTTGCAWATCAGTTATGGGACTTTTAGTTTATTGTGCTTTGGTCATTTRGTGTGTATGTGGRTCTGTGCATGTGCTCTGCACCGGGGAATGGTCTTCTATTTGGCTGTGGGAAATAGGGTAAACCCTGAAAATAATGGGGAATTTTGGGATGATATTGGATGAAAAAAAGTTGCAGCAAAAGAAATTTACCATGGATGTAATTATGTACTGTAAAATGAGTTATTAGCACTTAAAAGTTAAAACTACTGTACGATCAAGCATGGCAAACCTGGTTAATATCAGCTAAACCTCCTTCTGCATATCCATATAAAAGATACTCTGTTGCTACGCCAGCCAATGCAATACACGAGAATCTGTTCAGCATCTAATGATAGATAGCTCATGTCAATTGACATATTGTTTCTCCCAAATATAACATAAACAGACAGGAACCTCACAGCTTTCAATAAAGAACAGACCATACCGTAGCCGAAATTTTTCCCYAGTTGGTCTGCACATCGCAGGCACAAATTGATTAAGAATCTCAATATTAAGTAACAAAGCAAAGTATAGCAAAGCTGWATACAAGTTCTACAAATTATGGAATGTTAGTCCACAGAAAATCCTCAGTCAGAATGAGAATCACTTACTTCTTCCTGYAATTCATAYTCTACAAAAGTTGTTCCTGCTTGAACGTTAAGGGAKCCTTCTTTTCTCAAGGCATCTAAACTTGAGAGGGTATATCCCTTAGGAAGGATACCGATTAAATAGGCAATTAAAAAGTGCCCAGCTTCATGCTGCAGTAAATAATTGAACTTATTGAGATCAACTGAGATAGCACACACTTTWTGGAATGCTGAAATCACAMATTACGGGAAGCTATAGAATTCAAACARACTACTTGTATGCAGATTGCAGAATTAGCTCCAMGCAAAATAAAATGCTTACTTGAACAACCCGGTTGTGGTACTTTTTACTGAATGTATGTCCAATCGTATCAAGAGCCAAGTTGGCAATTCCTCCACCAAAAGAAACCTGAAAACGCAACTGCCAAAAGAAACTAAAGAAAGAGTCCATATCTTCTACATTTGAATTTCTGGAAGTAACAAGTATATTGAGTGCCAGTCATCACATTTAACGTGCTACGAACTTTTGACATATCAAATAAGGCAACTCTTGTGTGGGGAGATGTATAGGGGGTAATAAAAGTCAAAAACTAAGGTGTTAGAGGTAAAAATAAAGGGATGAAGTGGTGGTGAGAAGGATAAAGTGTGTTGGGAGGGAGAAAAGGGTAACTATTACTCTCATTGAGGGAAAAATAGTTCCCACCACCATAGGGTAATAGTTACCCTCATTTTGGGTCATAATACTCCAGCTCCCCTTTTTAAGTCACAAAAAATATCATTATTCCTCTTTCACATTAGCTTATAGCATTTCTTCTTGTTTCTAATGTTTGACTTTTATTTACCACTTTAATACATTACCTCCATACCTAAGCGTGGCCTAAATGAGAATATTTAAGGATCATGAATATTTTGGTATTGTTTGGTACAAGGACATAAAGCAAATCGGGTATGCAAATAGAAATAACTGTTTTCAAATTCCTTTTCAAATCATTTCGCCAGTAAAAATGTTAATTCAACTAAGGCTTTGCAATTATCTGACCTTGACTTGAGCTAAGGAAATTTGATTTTTATAGAAATATTTCCATTGATATCACTTGGTTCGACTTCATTATTGTATTAATATACTAAAGATTATAACTCCATTCTGGTAAACAAAGATTGGTCAATTGGGCTCTCTCATAAGACAATCGTGTGACGAGCTCTGCATTCAAAAGATTATCAACAACAGCAAGCATCCATAGCTAAAAGGTCATCGCAATCTCCCTAGTTTAAGATTTATCACTTTAAGCTGAAGACACTATATAGTAGTTAAAAATTGCACATGCCTTTCCAGAAAATACTACAGTAACAACACAAGACAAATGAATAGGAGGTGACAGTAAAGTCTAACAAAAGTGTACAGTAGAGATACCGAAACTGAAATTTTCTACAATTAGTTATACATGTGCAGTAATAACACTTATAAACTTATAAAGGAAATAGAATGTTTGCAATAGAAGAGTATGCAATTCTGTCATAAAAAGAGAACTTCTGAGAAGGAGCAAAAGTTACGAGTCCAGTCCACAAGAGAACAACAATCCAACGAGATATACAGGAGTTGTTGGGGGCTAAGTTCAAGGGCATTCCATGCAGCAGACCGCTAAAGTGCGAGCAATCTGCAGTGTCTTTCAATTGAACAAGAGTTGTAATCCACAGGTGACAAGAGAGACGCGGCTTCTAATTCCATCAATTCAATTTCATCCAAAGTATAAACCTCATGAGGCACCTGTACTGGCACCACACTCCATCAAATAAGCACAAATGCACAAATTAATAAGTCCAAATATTACACACTTGAGTTAAGAAAGATTAAATCAGGTTTGTGTTGGGATCCAAGTATCTTCATATAACAATCTATGCAATTTCGATCCAATTCAAGCTCAGGAGCTTTAGTGACATATTCAGTTAGTCAAATGATTCATATCTATTGACTATCTAGAATCGAGGTTTGACACAGGCCAACAAAAGTTTAAGGACAGAAACTCAGAAACACAAAGGGGCATGTCCAGCAACACAAATCTGTGTTATATGCATGTGGTTATCCAAGTTTACAATAACCTAAATCTCGAAAATCAATAATAGACAAACTAATCCGTCGCAAGTCCAACTCATTTTTTTAAGGAAGTAAAGTGGAGTGAAAAAGCTACTCAGCACTTCACAATGTATTGGCGAAAATTTGGATTACCAAAGATTGTAAAACAAAAGGTTTTATAAGTGGAATGAATTTGTTAGTCGCGAAGAGTGAGTAGTTGTTCCAATTTGAAAGAGCCTGATAATAAGCCATTATGTTATAATATAAGTGGCCAAGCGGGTTACTCTTCCGGCTTCCCATTGCCACATGGTTTTGGTAAGAAACCTCGTCTGGGTTTTGTAAGTGGGTTATCCTCTCSTTGTCCGAGTTGTCCCTCYCGCGTTCCTAACAAATCTTCTACTTAATCCATTTCAACATTTCAATATATATCCACTGAAGAGAGCAATTAAACCAGAATTGAGCATATCCCACTTCATATCCAACCCTATGATTACTTCTTTGGAATGCCAAATTGCCAATTGAATGAAATCATATATGGAGTTAAATTAAAATTGAAGCTTCTCTAAAATTAATATTCAATAAAGAACAATTCACACAACTTGGGCACAATGGCACATCATAATTGCAACCATTGAAAGTTACAAACTACAACTTGTCCCAATTTCAATTAGCCTATTCATCAACCCTTTTGAAGCTCAATAGAACAAACCCAGAAAAACAAAAGAAACAAAAACCTTAAAAAGATCATAAATTGTCAAACACCCATTAAAGGAAACAGCAAAATAACAATTGGGTAATGCCAAAATCAACAAAAAATAATAATCAAATATATGATGAATTGATGACAGATTAAAGAATTACTGTAATTTTTAGTGTGGAAGAGAGAGGAGAGATAAAAATGACCTGGCGCGCAGCACCGAAGCAGCGAAGGACAGCAGGTTGAGCTTGAGCTTGAGCTTGTTTAACAATGGAAAGTGCAGTTCTTTCATCACCTTTTGCTAATTCAAAGTCCAACTTCTCCAAAACTTGCTTTCTTACTCCTACTCTGGTTTCTGATGTGGTACCACATGAAGTTATTCTGAAGCTTATACATGTTGTGCTCAAACTGAACCCCATTCATTCATTCATTCATTCATTCATTCATTCATTCATTTGTGTTCTTTCATTTCATGGGGTGTGTTAGTTTATCTCTAGGAGATCAAAGGCATGCCAAGTATTGGATTTTGGGTGTTTTTTTAATCCATTAATGTTACGGGCCGTTTGGTATGAGGGAGTAATGGAGTATGAGATGGGAGTGAGATTATTAGGGCATCTCCAATGGTAACCTACAATATATTCTTACTTACCTTATCCTATGATTTTTTTGAGCTACAAAGAAATTAAGCTACAAGTTCCACCTATGGTTGCCTACACTACTTTGTACTTTGTAGCTTGAAGGGCTCATTTATTGTTAATTTTTTTAAAATAAATAATTAAATTAATATTTTATAGCACAAAAAATTCTCAAGCAACCCTGCTTGTTTGAGCAGGGTCTGTTTGCCAGCATATTGCTATATTTCTTCCATAATGGTCAGGCTACAACATCTATATCTATATCTTATACTATAAGACAAGCGGATCAACGTGGAGCTGACATTTGTCACTCCTTGATTCGCTTATCTTATAATATAATATAATTATTATTACATAATTATAAAAATAAAGAAAGAAAGAATTTATACTCAATCTTAACTATAATAAAAATAATCAGACAAGAAAAATATTTTGTACTCGTATATTATAAAGGATAGAGGATCTTAAAATATTTTCTATGTATATCTTTAATATATATCANTTCATCAACCCTTTTGAAGCTCAATAGAACAAACCCAGAAAAACAAAAGAAACAAAAACCTTAAAAAGATCATAAATTGTCAAACACCCATTAAAGGAAACAGCAAAATAACAATTGGGTAATGCCAAAATCAACAAAAAATAATAATCAAATATATAATGAATTGATGACAGATTAAAGAATTACTGTAATTTTTAGTGTGGAAGAGAGAGGAGAGATAAAAATGACCTGGCGCGCAGCACCGAAGCAGCGAAGGACAGCAGGTTGAGCTTGAGCTTGTTTAACAATGGAAAGTGCAGCTCTTTCATCACCTTTTGCTAATTCAGAGTCCAACTTCTCCAAAACTTGCTTTCTTACTCCTACTCTGGTTTCTGATGTGGTTCCACATGAAGTTATTCTGAAGCTTATACATGTTGTGCTCAAACTGAACCCCATTCATTCATTTGTGTTCTTTCATTTCATGGGGTGTGTTAGTTTATCTCTAGGAGATCAAAGGCATGCCAAGTATTGGATTTTGGGTGTTTTTTAATCCATTAATGTTACGGGCCGTTTGGTACGAGGGAGTATGAGATGGGAGTGAGATTATTAGAGCATTCGTAATGGTACTTTTTTTGGTGCCCCAAATGAATGCGAGATTTAAGATGGGTAAGTTTATTGACGTGGGTAGGTGATTCAAATAAGAGTCAGTAGATTATATGGTAAGTTCCCCAAGTTGAAAAGTGGGCTTTTCTTTTTTGTAATATTTTTGTAATATTAAAATAAAGTGTGTTATGAAAAAGTTGGAGGGATAAATTTTTGGGTAAGTTTATTATTGTAGGGTAGTTACTTAAATTAGGGGATGATAAATGATAAAGTGAGTGAAAAATGATGTGGCGAAAGAATGAGAAGAGAGAGAAGTAAGCTCACCATTGAAGATGGTCTTAATTCCAAATTTGTATAATTCGATGTTTGGTACTCCGTAGGTGGGAACTAAGTTTGAAAATGAGAATGAGAATGAAAATATTTAACTCTTATTTCTTATGTTTTAAAGGGCGTTTGGTATGTCGTGAGGATAGAGATGAAATTTGGGAAAAAGATAAGGATTTCATAATAGGGATAAGAATAAAATTTGTATTATCATTTGTTTGGTATAAAGTGTGAATAAGGTAGGGATAAATTATTGAATTACACAATTACCCTTACCACAACTTAACTTCTCCTTCATTGTTTATTTTTCATTAAGGGTAAATATGTAAAATCATAGATAATCCCCACGGTAATAATTTGGATGGATAAGAGCTCAATTTATCCATACCCTTTTCCGTCCTACATTTTCAATTCCTCCCAAACAAACAATGGACTAAGTGTCTGTTTACTTGAACTGAACTGAACTGAACTTTTTCTCTTATGGTCTGTTTACTTGAACTGAACTGAACTGAATTTTTTAAAACTGAATGGAACTGAATAAATAATACAATAGAAAATAATTAACATAATTGAAGAAAATTCCAAAACTGAACTGAACTGAACTAAACTGAATTTTTTGAAACTGAACTGAACTGAACAAAACTAAAATTAAGTTTAAGTAAACAGGTCATAAGAGGAAAAAGAATAAGAAATCCTTATTCCTCCTAAACAAACACCCCGTAACTATTGCCTAGGGATAGATAATGAAATGGTGGAAATGAGATTATTTTTGTTGTAACACGTTTCCGCTTGGATCGCTACAAGATTTCCTCTGCTTCAGGGTTGAGAGATGGGTGGAGGCTTCCCTTCTATGCTACTTCTAGAGAGCTGATCTTGGCGTTGTACCTCGGTTGGCTTGGCACTCACGTTCCTCGGGACGCCTTGGCACCTGCAAGAAGGAGAATAATCCGCTTTGGATTATCTCCCCTCCGATGCTTAAGTAAGTAACGGGGAGAGGAAAGTAATAAGTGCTAAGCTATTTAGAGAGAAGTTAGAGAGATAAAGTCTATACTTGCTTAAGTATGAATAATGCTCTCAAAGTATGTGAAAAGTTGTGTGGAAAATGATGCCTCTCAAGGGGTATTTATAGGCTTTTGCCTTACCCCTTGGGGGCTCGGATGTGTGACACTTGTCACCATCCCGTGCCACGGTTTACCTGTTTTGCTTGCTTAAGCTGTTTCGTTACGGTGACCGGCCGGTTTCCGGACGGTTATTTGCAGATCATCTACCTCTCGGCTTTTGACACGTGTCACGAGCATTTATGCCAAGTTGGACTTCTTCGACCACGCAAAACACGACACGTGGCTTTCACGTGCCACATCATTTGCCCCTCAAACGCTCCCAATACGCTTGTATTAGGAGGGTTTGATAACAATTCTGATTTTTAAATTTGGATACGAGAGTTTTCCTTGATTTCTGTGTCCATTTCCTCTAACGAGGGTTTCCTCGATTTTCGAGCCTTGCAATGAGTATATCCACTTCTAGATTATATGCTTTATACCAAGAATATCCAGTCCTCGATCTTCGTGCACCACCTTGGACAAGTAAGCTGGTGATTCCCAGGACCTCGAAAGTTGTGCCATGTTTTGAGGAGTTTTCCATTTCTTGGGATTTGAACCATATTCTGCATTGAGTTCATTTCTCGAAAGTTGATCCAACTGTTGCAATTCTATTGATAAGCCCATTTCTCGATTTTCGAGCTGAACTTTGAGCATTTCAGGCCTTGGAAACATAAACAAAGGACCCAATTAGGTCATAAGCATAACCCTCAACAAAACCCATCAGATTTTTCAATTGGACCTTGGATCAGGCCCAAGCTCTTGGGCTTTTTCTGTGGCTGAGTTGGGCTTCCCGCCAAGACTTCGAAATTTGAATTTCGAAATTCGAGCTCACCAACCCTAACTTTGCCTATAAATAGGGGGTAGGGAGGAGAGAGAAAAAGTTGGTGAAGAAATTTATTTCTGAATTTACTCTCTCCTCTCTCTAGAACTCCTTCAGCTCTCTCTCTCTTCTTCGACTAGAATAGAAGCTTCTCGGTTCGCAGCTTAGGGTTCGTTGCTTCAAAGTTGTCAGATTCTTCTTCGACTTCGTTTCTTTCGTCCCCAGTCTTCGATTCGTCGACCAAAGGTATAGTTTTTCTTTGAAATTTTGATTTTTCCCATTCTTTTTTACAAAGTAATAAACATGGCTTCGTCTTCATCATCGAGCCCTATTAAGTCGGATGTTGGGGGCTTCGGGGAGCCCAGGCCAACATCTCCAGGATCTGTTGAGACCCAGGGTTCTTCGATTCCCCAATATCATTTTTGCGAACCCATCCTGAGTACATACCCATCCAATAATCTTCTCCTTGTGCAGGATTTTAATATGCCAAGGGTGAAACAAACTGCTTGGGTTCCTGGCAGTAGTAGTAGACAAGAAAGATCCGGCGAAGGTCCTTCGTCTTCGCACCTGGACAATGACCCTGATGACATTATACCCGAACACTTTAGCTTGGATGTTTCCAATGAGGACGTTTTTGTCGAGGGAAACCTTCAAACTAACCCTGTTCCTGCGAAGCCTCGCAGCTACCCAACTCCCGAATCTTTTAAGGTTCGAGAAAGCTGGATCGCAGAGTTGTCTGAGAACAAGGCTGCTTACTGCACCATTTTGGGCATTCGAGGGCAGGGCCTCGATCTTATAATTCCCAAGAAAGGGGACCGCATCGTGGATGCACCAGAGGGCACCTTCGCCATATACAAAGATGTGGTGGACCTTGGACTGAGGGTGCCGGTTCGCCGATTTTTCCACCACCTGCTAGCTGCCTATGGGATAGGCCTATCGCAGTTGACACCCAATTCTTGGGTCCACATTTTGGGGTACTTCGCCACCTGTAAGGCGAGGGGATACTCCCCTTCGGTTCGTGTTTTCGTGCGAATGCACACTTTGAGCAAAAATAACAAGTGCCTATATGGCTGGTATCAGCTGGCCAATCGCGAAGGCTTCATGACAGCCTTCGACAAACCTAATAAGTTCAACGTCTGGAAGACTGACTTCTTCTACCTTCGAACTGGCGAAGAGAAGGAGTGGAAAATCCTGGCAGCTTGGACCAGAAACCCCAATTCGGTGAAGAATCACGAGTTGGGAACCCTTACAGAGAACGAGGAGAAGCAAATAAAATACTTCACCTCGAAGCCAGTGATCCTGGGCGATGGAAAAACCAAGGATCATCTTCCTAAGTACTGGCTTCCTTTTTACGAGTTCTTCGTGAACAAGGACTTCCTTATGGCCTTCTCACTGATGGATGGCACTAGGGAAGAGAGAGGTAGCTTCGCATTTCTTTATATTAGAACATTCATGCATTCGCTATTACTAACTCTTTGATTTGCTTGCTTCGCAGAGGCTGCTTACAACAGATTGCCCGATATCCAAAAGGGCAAGATGGAACAAAAGGACTACGATGCCATTGCTGCGGAGGCTAGGTATCGCAGCCTTAAAGAGAAAAATAAAGACCGTGCTGTATGTCTCTTAACACTTAGTCAAATTTTTCATACTTTCAGTTGAGGAACTTGCGAACGTACACTCCAGTGTTTACTGGGTTTTTACTTCGCAAACCTTCCCTTTGATAACTAGAACTGCGATGTTGGAGGAACTGGCGAACGTGCACTCCAGCATGGGGTATTGATTTTGCTTCGCAGCTACTCTTTTACACATTTTAACTGGAGGGTAGTTGCGAACGTACACTTCAGTACTCACATGATAAATCTGTTCGCAGGGTGACGTTCGCATTTCTTGCCAATACTTTGTCGAATGTAAGGAGCTGGAGGCACTGAGGTGTACGTTCGCAAATCCCTCAGCTGGTTGGGGTACGTGCGAAGGTACACTTCAGTGCTTGCCTTAAGAACTTCATCGCATCTTTTTGATGTGGCGAAGGGAAATTGCAGGATACACTGAGGTGTACGTTCGCAAGTCCCACAGTTAATTGGGGTATCTGCGAAGGTACACTTCAGTGCTTACTTGGATTCTTCTTCGCATCTCTTTGATGTTTTGGCGAATAAAAATTGTAGGATACACTGAGGTGTACGTTCGCAAGTCCCTTAGTTAGTTGGGGTATCTGCGAAGGTACACTTCAGTATTTACTTGATTTCCTCTTCGCATATCTTCATGAACAATTTGTCGAACATAATGTAAGGTGTTCACTGAGGTGTACGTTCGCAACTTCCTCTTGTCTTTCGAGGGGAGTTTTGCGAACATACCATGTTTTTTGATATAGTTGCGAAGGGTAGTTTGTCTCTTGTTTGATAGAACTAACACTTGTTTATTTTTCTTGTGTTTTTAGGATCTTCCCAAGCCTTCGACGGTCATACTGAAGATCAAGCGACGAGACGGTCGCAACAAAAAGGCCACTCCTGCGAAGGATACCCCTACGACAGGGGCTTCGCCGGAGGTTGTACGGGTCGATTCTGATGACCCAGGCGAGGTTGGGAGAGCTTCGGCTACTCCCGTGTCGAGGACCAGTGGTTCTCACTCTGGTGCGAAGAGGAAGGCTTCATCGCATGAAGCTGGTACTCCTTCGAAGCACCATAGGCCTCTTTCTGTATCTCCCCTACAGGAGGTACCCTTTGCTGCTGACGACGGTGAGCATTTAAGTTATGCTAACACTTATGGGCGAAGGTCCAGGAGTTCCCATGATACTCCCCTTCGCTCAACCAGATACCCTTTGAACTTAAGTGGTGATTCTGAAACGGTTGAATTGGACCCTGACCTTCGTCCTTCTGGTTTTGCAGAATTTGTTGACATCGAAGGTGATGGCGACGAAGCTGCTAGTCGTCAACAAGCTGAGGTCGAACAGACCTTCTTCCCCCACCACGAATACGTGGGCAGCATCGAAGACATTGACTTCTCCAAGTTCAATATCAACGATGATAACATCGTCCCTCCTTTGGTCTCTCCGCCATTTCCAAGGGTTCCAAGGGCTCCAACGGCGAAGCCTGATAAAGATCCTGACGTTGGTCTAAGGAAGTTCTTCGCCCAAAAACATCCTACAGTGGCGGAGGACTTAGCCAACGACCAGGAGAAGGATGAGACCTGGATCGACGAGGAGGACGATCGATTCCTCAGGGCTTCGCAAAACTTCCCAGCTCTCGAAAAACGAAAAATGCTAAGGGAGATGGTGAAGTGTGCTCCTTCGGAGTATCGAGACACCCTGCGTGGACTCGACGAAGGCTCTGCTGGAGCCATCGAAGGCTGTTTGGCGGAGGTAAGCTTTTCTTCAACACTTAGTGAAATTTTGATTTTTATCTCCTTTTTACATCATCTAACTTTCCATTTGGCTTTCCCTTCGCAGGCCATGGTGAGGGTTGATGGACTGGCGAAGGCTATTCGCCATTATCGTCGCGAAGCGAAGTTCAAAGATCTGCTGTACCAAGAAGCTCAAGCTTACATCCAGCAGCAGACAACTGCCATCGCTCTCGACAACTCCGAGGCGAACTGGAGATTGTCGAATGAGCTGGCAGAGACTCAGCGAAGCTATTCCCAAGCTCTTCGTGTTTACAAGAAAGCGAAGGATGAGCTTGACGTTCTAAAAGCTGAAAAGGCTAAGTCTGCTGCGGAGGAGAAGGCTCGCTTCGACGCTGCAGTTGCTGCGAAGGTAAAAGCAGAGCTTGAAGCCAGCAAGAGCAAGTTGAAAGCTGAGCTGAAGGCTAGATATGATGAAGAACTTCGCAAGGCGAAGGAGGCAGCTTCGACTTCTGCTACTGCCCTCTCCAAGCTTCAGTTGGAGCATACTGCTTTACAAGAAGCAGTGGAGAAGAAGGTGACAGATGCGAAGGATAAGGGAATCAAAGAGATGAGGGCTCTCATCGCTGATGCTTGGGAGTACATGCCCATCAAAGACGATTATCCTTATGCGGTGCTCGAAGAGCGATTGAACTATGTCGAAGAGTGTGCCCTCGTCGACAAGATGAAGTCGCCTCGCCCTGAAAAGCCTCAACCAAATTTCATCTATCAGTTTGAAGATGACGATGAGGAATAGGGCCTTCGACTCTCCTCCAGCCTTCGCCTTCGCCATAGCCTCCTTTTTGCTTTCATTCATCTGCCAATTTGTATATTACTCTTCCAACTTGTAAAATTTTTGGTGCACTTAAACAATTTCACATTGCTGTAAAACTATTAATTCTGCGAAGCCTCCTGTGCTCGCATTTTGCGGAGCCTCATGTGCTCGCTTGGCAATTTACATTAGAATTTCTGCCATTTTGCTATTCATTGTCTTGATGTCTGTCTTCTTCGCATGTTTTGTGTTTGCCTTTTTCTTTTTGTACTCTCTTCGCACATCCTTTTGCCCCTGTAAGTCTTTGCAAACTCCCAAGTGTTTGGAAAGATTTACAACCTTAGATGCCCTTCGCAGGTAACTCACAGGTAAACAATATCTGCCTTCGCAGTTTTGTAGCAAGCCTTAATCATGCGAATAGAAATAGGTGGATACACTGAAGTGTACGTTCGCACCTCCCACCTGACCATCTATGTTGTGATTTTCCACGAAATCTCTAAGTTTATAAATGACAAAGAATTGATTGACTTGAGACCTAGTAGGGGTGTCAAGTCAATCAATCATACTGATTGCCCTTAAACTTGGAGATTGAGTGGCTTGTTCTTCCAAAGGTTTTATTTGTCCCTTCGCGAACTAACGATCTGCTTGCCCTTCGCAAGTTTAGAACCCCTTGCCCTTCGCAAGTTAAGAACACCTTGCCCTTCGCAAGTTTAGAATACCTTGCCCTTCGCAAGTTTAGAACACCTTGCCCTTCGCAAGTGTAGAATACCTTGCCCTTCGCAAGTTTAGAACACCTTGCCCTTCGCAAGTGTAGAACATCTTGCTCTTCGCAAGTTTAGAACATCTTGCCCTTCGCAAGTGAGAATCCCTACATTTCGCAGGTTTAAATGTCTTGCCCTTCGCAAGCTGGGATCATACACTTCGTATAATTTATAACTTGCCCTTCGCAAGTTTTAGGCTATTGCCTTTTAAATGGTCGTTTGCCTTAGTCATTTGTGGGGTCACTTGCCCCTTTACAAATCAAACTTGTAGCCTTTAAGTGAGTGAAATTTATGCGATTTGCAACTGTAAGTTTCCTTCTTAAGGCTAGTTGAACTTGTTTACGAACTATAAATTTTAGCATTTTATTTCCTTACAACTGTAATATTGTCTATGTGACTCAGACATTGTGTAGGAAAAATAATACCTTGCCCCTGTTTTGAGGGTCTTGTGCCCTCATTTTGAGGGTCTTGTGCCCTCATTTTGAGGGTTTTGATTTTGAGGGTCTTTGAAATGGAAAGGGAGGGGATTTTGCCCCTGATAAGATATCAACACACATTTGAAGTTCGAAGTATTGAAGGCTTTCATTCAATCTTACTTCAAAAATTACAAGGCCGCTTGGCCAATTTCTGCTAGTGTGCTTACACTTGCAGATCAAACATAGTATTTTTTCAGGTTATCTGTGTTCCAAGGATGAGACAGGCGTTGTTGATTTGCGTCCTCCAGCTTGTAGGTCCCATCACGTAGCACTTCGCAAATCCGATACGGACCTTCCCAATTCGGGGTTAGCTTACCCTCCTCTTTGGCTCGACCAGTGGACTCCATCTTTCGTAAAACCAAATCACCCAGTTGGAGAGGTCGATGATTTACCCTTTTGTTGTATTCCCTGGACATCCGGAGCTTGTAAATTTGTTGGCGTAGTAGGGCATTGCCCCGGATCTCTGGTATCAAGTCAAGATTATGCCGCATTGCTTCCCAATTGCCTTCTTCAGAATAGAGCATTACTCGTAATGTAGGCTCATACATCTCTATGGGGAGCACAGCGTCCGACCCATACACCAAAGTAAAGGGAGTTTCCCCCGTTGAATTCTTCGTTGTAGTCCTGATTGACCATAGCACGTTGTATAGCTCTTCGACCCATAGACCCTTTGCGCTGTCCAACTTCTTCTTAATTCCATTGCAGATGATCTTGTTGAACGACTCCACCTGCCCATTGGCTTGTGGATGGGCTACGGACGCAAAATGTGCGCTTATGCCTTGGTCCGACAGCCAATTGGTGAGGGCGTTAGAATCAAATTGAGGTCCATTGTCAAAAACTATGGATTGTGGCAACCCAAATCTCGTAATGACATTCTTCCAAAGAAATCCCTTTACATCCGAGACTTTGATGTTCCTCATTGGCTCCGCTTCCACCCATTTGGTGAAGTAATCCACTGCTACAATCAGAAATTTCTTTTGTCCAGGAGCCTGAGGGAACGGACCCAATATATCTACTCCCCATTTCGCAAAGGGTAAAGGCGATAAGACCGGAGATAGAAGGTTTGCTGGTTTCTGATGAAGATTTCCATGAATTTGACATTTCGGGCATTTCTTGACGAGTTCCATGGCGTCTCCCCTTAGCGATGGCCAATAGTATCCTGTGCGGAGAGCTTTCTCCGCTAATGCCCTTGCCCCGATATGGGAACCACATTGCCCTTGGTGGATATCGTCCAAGACCTCTGCCCCTTTCTCAGGTGTAATACACTTAAGGAGAGGATGAGAGAAAGATTTCTTGTACAACTGTCCCTTCAAATAAACAAACCAAGAGTCTCGGGCTTTCACATATTTTGCTCGTTGCGGATCTTGGGGAAGTGCACCTGTCAGCTTATACTCAAGGATTTCATCCATCCATGTACTCCCGCGGTCAATGAAATGAACCTCCTCAAGTTCGTCTATACTTCTTCGGTCTTTCACCTCCCAGAAGACAGACCTCGGGGAATCTCCGGTAGCAGAACTCGCCAACTTAGATAGAGCATCAGCTTGGTTGTTCTCCGATCGGGGTACTTGAACCAAATGGAACTGATCTAACCCCTCCGTTTCCTTCTTCACCATCTCCAAATATCGAATCATACTCTCATCCCTGGCTTCGTATTCCCCATTTACTTGGCTAACCACCAACTGAGAGTCGGACATGGCGTCAATTTTGCGTGCCCCAGCTGCTTTGCACATCCGTATCCCAGCCACCAAGGCCTCGTATTCTGCCTCATTGTTCGAGGTCTGGAACTTAAACCTCATGGCATATTCAAACGTATCTCCTTCGGGAGATTTAAACAAGATCCCTGCCCCACACCCGCTTTGGGTGGAGGACCCATCCACAAATAACGTCCAAACATCGCTTGATGTTTCGACTGGAGGAGGTCTTGTTAATTCCACGATGAAGTCTGCCAAGGCCTGTCCCTTGATGGCTTTTCTTGGTTCAAACTCAAGGTTGAAACCATTCAACGCTATGGCCCATTTCAGCATTCGTCCTGATGATTCTAGTTTTGTCAATGGTTGCTTGATGGGCTGGTCGGTGTAGATCACAATCTTGTGAGCTGCAAAGTAAGGGCGAAGCTTCTTACTTGCCATCATTAGAGCCAACCCAAACTTCTCTGCCGTAGCGTAACGCATTTCCGCCCCTTGCAAGACATGGCTTACAAAATAAACTGGCAATTGAGTGCCCTCTCTTTCAGCCACCAACACCGCTGAGACAGCATGCTCAGATACCGACAAGTACATATATAAGGTCTCACCTTCCTGGGGACTTACCAATCGTGGAAGAGAGTGAAGGTGATCCTTGAGTTTTTGAAATGCCGCTTCAGCTTCTTCACTCCATTCGAACTTGGCGCTCTTTTTGATGGCCCGGAAGAAATACTGGCACTTGTCCCCTGACTTTGACAAAAACCTTCCCAAGGCTGCCAAGCACCCCGTTAGTTTCTGAACCTCTTTCACATTCCTTGGGGATTGCATGTCTAGAACAGCCTTGACCTTATCGGGGTTCGCCTCTATGCCTCTTTCATCCACTAGAAAACCCAAAAATTTTCCAGAAGTCACCCCAAACACACATTTTTTCGGATTCAGCTTCATACCAAAGCGTCGGAGGGTGTCAAAGGTCTCCCTTAAATCCCTGACATGATCTTCCTTCTTCTTGCTTTTGATGATCATGTCGTCTATGTAGGCTTCCACGTTCCTTCCAAGCTGCTTAGCAAAGATGGTGTTTACACATCTTTGGAAGGTTGCAGGGGCATTCCTTAAGCCAAATGGCATCACCTTGTAACAATACAACCCATTGTCAGTGACAAAGGCTGTCTTGTCCTGGTCTTCCTCCTTTAGAGGGATTTGATGGAACCCTGAGTAAGCATCTACGAAGCTCATAGCTTCGTGCCCTGCTGTGGAATCTACTAGCTTATCTATCTTGGGGAGTGGGAAACTATCCTTGGGGCAGGCTTTGTTGAGATCAGTGTAGTCGACGCACATTCTCCAAGTCCCATTGGGTTTAGGCACCAAGACTACATTGGCAACCCACTCAGGGTATTGACAAGGACGGATGAAACCCGCATCCAGAAGCTTTTTACCTCTTCATCAGCGGCCTTGCTACGTACTGGCCCCAAATTCCTCTTCTTCTGTTTCACTGGCTTCATGGTGGGATCAACATCCAAGCTGTGTTGGGCGATCTTTGGATCCAACCCTGGCATTTCTTCCACTGAGAAAGCAAAGACATCCTTATACTCCCTTAGCAAAGCCTTAAGCCCCTTCTCGATCTCTGCTCCCATGGCTTCTCCAACTTTCACCGTTCTTTCTGGAGTAGTGGGGTCAATAGGAAAGTCTTCTTGGCGACCTCCTGGCTCAGGCCGTGAGAGAGAAGCAAACAAACCATGGATTGCCATGGCCTCTTGGTGACGTCCATGGACCATCAAGACCTCACCTGCCTTTCGTTTCTTCTGCACCCTCTTCTCAGATGACTCTGGCATGTCCTTCTCTTTGCCCCCAGCAAGTGGGCGGACGGTGGTAAGGTAACACTCTCTGGCGACTTGCTGATCACCATAGATTGTTCCAATTTTGCCATCGTTACACACGAATTTCATCAACATGAGGTGTGTAACCACGACCGACTTTGATGCATTGAGAGTAGGACGACCAAGAATCACGTTGTAGGCCGACATGTTCTGCACCACCAAGAACTTGACTTTCATATGTCGGCATTTGTCTTCCTTTCCCATTCGGAGAGGAAGAGTGACTATGCCAACGGGCTGAATCACGCCCCCACCAAATCCAATAACCGGATTGTGGCAAGGGACTAAATCATCATCATTGTACTTCAATTTCTGAAGGCATTCAAAGCTTATGATGTCCGACGAACTACCTGTGTCGATTAGGATACGACGGACTCGCTTATCCGCGATCTTCATCTCGACAACGAGGGGATCATCATGGGGGGTGCTTACCTCCCCGCGATCCTTCTCACAGATGAGAACGTCGGGAAATGTATCATTGGCGTTGGTTTCATTATCAACAGCCATCACTTGAGACAATTTGCTGGCGTATGCTTTCTGACCCTCAGCAGTGGGTCCTCCCGCAGCAAATCCTCCCGAAATCATGTGAACTATTCCGGAGTCGGAATGTTCGCTTTGTGGGGCATCGTCTTTAGACGAAGGTTTCTTCAGAAACCGTTTGATGAGATGCTTCTTCACCTTCCCTTGATGCGCCAACCGATCTATGGTTCGTTGCAAGGTGAAGCAATCTCCAGTGACATGGCCAACATCCTTGTGGAAGTGGCAATACTTCGACTTATCCCGAGTTTCCAACTCGGTTTTTATTGATGGAGGATCCTCAATGTGCACATCTTTGCTAACCTCCTTGTACACATTAAAGAGATCCTTGGTGTATTCTACAGTGGGGGTGTAGTTGAACTTCTTCTTCTTTCTGGCTGTCCCTTTTTGAGAGGTGCCCTCCTCCTCAATATTCCAGGTTCCCGACCTCTTCTTGTCGTGTCCTCCACTTCTATGAACCTGGTTGCTTTGAGGTTTGGCGGAGGGTATAGTCACTTTTTCCTTGGCCTTCTTCACTGCGCAGACTTCCTCAGCATGAATCCATGCTTCAGCTTCCCTCATCATTTCGTTCAAGTCTTGAACCCTCTGCCTTACCATTTGGAATTTGAAGGGACTATCTTCATCCAATCCTCGATAGAAGTTATCCAGGATCACCCGATCTGGCAGATCAGAGATTTGAAGAGTTTCATTGTTGAACCGTTTAACATAGCTTCTCAAGCTTTCATTGGGTCGTTGCTGAATTCCCCCCAAATGCAAGCTGCTTTTCTGCTCTTGGCGATGCGCCATGAAATGATGAGTAAAGAGAACAGCCAATTCATTGAAATTATGGATGGAACCTGTGGGAAGGCCGCTGAACCACCTCTGAGCCAACCCCTTGAGGGTGACTGGAAAGTATTTGCACCACATGGCATCATCTGCTTGGGTGGTCAGCATTAAATGCTTGTACATTGCCAGATGATCATCTGGATCGGTGGTTCCATCATAAGCATCGATGGAAGGAAATTTTATCTTCTGAGATTGAGTTGCCATCAAGATCGAAGCAGAAAAGGGACTTTTGTCTGTAAGGGAAAGTCCTTGCAACCTTCCCTCCGTCCTTTGGGACGGTAGAACAATGCCCGTGTTCTGGTTAGCACCGCTTCGGTGGTAACCCCCACTTCGGTGGGAACGAACCTCTGGCTCCCAATCTAGATGACGCTCGGTATGATGACTGGCAGAACGATGAGTGTGTCCA
>SNQN01007752.1:13939-28332 GCA_008642245.1 Bassia scoparia | reverse complement strand
TGGAGGCTGCTCTACAAACATGTCTTCCTTCAAGTAGCCAATCAGAAAAGTTGTCTTAACATCCATCTGAAACAATTTGAAATTCATGTGAGCAGCAAAAGCAATCAATATTCTTATGGCTTCAAGTCTTGCAACTGGTGCAAAGGTCTCATCATAATCCATGCCCACTTGCTGATTGTAACCTTGCACAACAAGCCTAGCTTTATTTCGGACTATTGTACCTAGGTCATCCAATTTGTTTTTGAAGACCCATCGAGTCCCTATTACTGTTCTACCTTCCGGTCCAGGCTCAAGATGCCAAACATTGTTCCTCTGGAACTGGTTTAACTCATCTTGCATACCCAAGACCCAATCAGGATCAGACAGTGCCATTTTATAGTCCGTAGGTTCTACACTAGATAGAAAAGAATAGAATGCACAAAAGTTTTGATAAACAGACCTCCTAGTTTGAATACCCTTATTTATATCACTCAAGATCAAATCAGTAGGATGGGAGGACTCATATTTATAACTTTTAAAACCTGTATTCAATTGTGCATTCTTTTCAGCATTACCACTAGGCATATATTCTCCCTCAGATGATGCATTCTCTTGATTTTCTGAAGAAACAGTATGCAAAGTGGTCTGCTGGTCTACTATCTGATTCTCCGTGGGGCCAACCTGATTGTTGTTGGTTCCCCCTGAGTTAGTTACCTATTCGTAGTCTTCATGTGGATTTCCCTCTACAACTTCATCTTCAATTGTATTACCAGACTCTCCATCACCAGTTGGTGGTGGACCAGTAGGTGAGTCTGGTTCCCTTACCTGTGCATCATCTCGACCAGTGAACTGTTCTCCTGTGAAGTCCAATAAGCCTATAATATCATCATCTATAGCCTGTGGAATCTTAGAGAACATGTTATATTCATCAAAAATTACATGGACACTCCCCTCTATACACATGGTCCTCTTGTTAAAGACCATGTATGCCTTACTCTGTGTGGATTATCCAAGGAAGACTACCTCATCACTCCTAGTGTCGAACTTATCCAATTGTTCCTTCCCATTGTTATGCACATAACACATAAAACCAAATATTCTCAAGTGTGCAATGTTGTGATTTCTTTCTCTTACGAGTTCATAAGGTGTCTTCTTTAGAATGGGATGAAGCAGTGCTCTATTTAGAATGTAGCATGTTGTACTTATTGCTTCTCCACAGAAACTCTTAGGGAGACCACTTTCAATGAGCATTGTTCTCGCCATCTCCTCTAAGGTTCTGTTCTTCATTTCTACCACTCCATTCTGTTGTGGAGTTCTTGGAGCTGAAAAGTTGTGACTTACTCCATTGTCCCTGCAACAGTTAGTAAAACTTGCATTCTCAAATTCAGTACCATGAACAGATCTTACAGCAACCAGTGAACAGTTCAACTGGTTATGCAACTGTTTTACTAACACCTCGAACTCCTCAAAGGTCTCATCTTTGGAAGATAAGAATAGAGTCCAAGTGTACCTGGAGTAGTCATCCACTATAACACATACATACCTGTATCCGCTCCTGCTCTGCACGCACATAGGACCACACAAATCTATGTGTATCAGTTCAAGTGGTCTGCTTGTACTAACCTCTCTCTTTGGCTTAAAAAATGATTTGACACGCTTTCCTTTGGCACACTCTGAACATACTCTATCCACCACATACTTAATGTCTGGAAAGCCAACCACTAAGTCATGGGTTTTGAGATTGTTCAGAAGTGTAAGACTAGCATGCCCAAACCTTTTATGCCATAGCCACTGATTCTTTTCAGCGACTGCACTAAAACAAATGGACTTTTCCCTGGGGATTTGATCCAAGTATGTTATGTAGTAAACATCCTCAAATCTGTCTCCTTGGTAGACCAGTTCATCTGTTTGAGTGTTAACTATGTGACAAAMATCAGCTTGAAACTCGACTCTATTGCCTTTGTCACATAGTTGAGATGTGCTCAAGAGATTATGCTGCAAGCCCTCAACATAATATACATCATCAATATCTTAGGAAAGAGACTTACCAACCTTACCTAGGCCAACAATAGTACCCTTATTGTTGTCTCCAAATGTGACTCTTCCCTCATCATAGGCAGCAAGTGAGAGAAACTGTTATTTATGTCCTGACATGTGTCTTGAGCAGTCATTGTCCAAGTACTAGTAGCTATCTCCTCTCACTTTAGCCTGCAAAAGCAAATCAAACGTTAGGTTTGGGAACCCAATCAGGATTGGGTCCCAATTCATCACCACTAGTCTGCTTTCTGTCCTTCCTGACCCAGACCATCTTAACATGTTTACTGTTCTTGCTTTTGCTTCTCCTCTTATGAATACATTCATCAATTTTGTGTCCACCCTTACCACAGTAATTGCACACATGCATATCTTTGGCAGACACATACTTACCTTTCTTGTATTCRTGAACCCAWMTAGTGTCTCTGGGTGACCACTTGGAARTGTTRCTCRTAGRAGTATACCSTAGACRAGTACGACTADTGTTTCCCTGAATAGACACTATAWGATCTAGATTGCTARGGGCAGTRAGTAGTTTGTCAACATGATTTTGACTCTTTTCAAGCTCTTTGTCTCTYGTTTCAAGCATTTTCAATAAAAGCACATTCCGTTCATCCATAGATTTAAAATCAATTCTCAATTTTTCAAAATCCATTTTAAGGCTTGAAACCGCAGACTCATTGGTCACATTGACAGAACTGTCCTGCTTACCCTTATTCAACTCATGAATTTCACAAGATAGATCACATATTTGTCCTTCATACTCATCAATCATTTTGCTAATTTCTAGATCAGGATGAGCAGGGGGGACAGTAAGAAGTGCAGCTTTTTTTTTTGGTAGAAAAGGGCAGGATAAATTAAATTAACATGAAAATAGACCGATTACAACCTATTGGAGTCCAAAATAGCATACTAAGATAGATCATAATTAGATACAGAGTAAGAGCACATAAGTGTCTCTTTATCAAATAAAGTTTTACAAAAAAGTGGTACTATATCCCACCAAAGGCTTCCATCTGCAATATTCCTTTTCTTTGCTTCTTTAGCCATCGCATCAACCAAGTTATTGCTTCTCCTACCCTCGAATAGAAGGTGAGATCCTGAGATCAGAGCCATGAGCTCCCTACAATCACGTATCAGATTAATTAAAGGGTGAGAAATTAAATTGTTATCATGAATCAGTGCCACAACATTAAGGCAATCAGATGCAAATAAAACATTCTCCAAGTGCTTCTCCTGTGCAAGTTGTAAGGCTTTCTTCAAAACTGACAGTTCAGCCATTTCACAGTTTAAAGTAAAACATATATCTTGGAAACCCCCTAACTAGAGACCCCTACAATCACGGAATAAACCTCCAAGGCCAGCTTTCAGAGTGGAGCAATCCCAAGCCGCATCAATGTTGCATTTAATGCATCCCGTAGGCGGTGGTAACCATGGACTAGCCTGTGATGGTTGTTTGTGGATAGGTGGAGCTGGAGTCAAGGAAGTCATGTCCATTGCAAGCTTTTTGGCCAGAGCAATGCAGCTTGCCTTTCTTTGATTTCGAAGCTGGAATACCCATAAATTACGCCTCTTTCACAAATGCCAACATATTACAAGGAAAAGAATGTTCCAATTCATCTCATTCTCTCTGACCTTGGACGTAATATTTGCCATGACCCATGTTGCACAGGTATGAGAAGAAGCATGCACCAATTGTGATAAATCAGCCCAAACTTCTTTGGCCCTTACACACCCATAAAGTACATGAAAGCTATCCTCCACAACACGTGGGCAAAAGTGACAGGAACTCCTATGAGTAGGGAATCTCCTTGATAGAGTGTGGTTAGTAGGAATAATTTCTCTGAAAACTTGCCAAATAAAGAATTTTAGCTTGGGCAAAATTGGGAATGACCAAATGTGTTTGAAGTGCCTGTGATTAATAAAGTCCCATTCAAAGAACTCATTGTAAGCCATCTTCATGCTGAATTTCCCCTTCTTTAAAAACTTTGAGCAGTGAGTGTCTTTTTGTGGAGTGGAGGGAATACGGATGGCTAGGATGGTAGTGTAAAGCTGATCATCAATAGGAGTGGAAAGAGCAGACAAATCCCAGGTCCCATGACAAGACAATCTTTGACTGTGAGCTGAAAGTCTCTTGGGGATATGGAACCTTGAATATAGTACCTTAGGGTGTTGAAATCCACCCAATTATCTCTCCATAGAGATATGGAACTACCATCTCCTATCACCCATTTGGAGGTTCGACAAAAAAGATCCCACACCTTGCCCAAGCTTTTCCAAATATATGATCCCTTGTTGAAACTGAAGGAATTTCCTCAACCAAAAATTTATTTTTCAGCCATTAAAGTTGACGCCAAGCTATCCTGCATATTGGTGAGCTTCCAACGGAGTTTGAGTAGAGAAGTGGTATTCAACTTAGCCAAGTTCCTAATCCCTAAACCCCCTGCCCAAGTGAGTTTACAAACTTGGTCCCATTGGAGAAGATGTAGGCCTCGTTGTGTATCCCCTGACCTCCACAGAAAACGGCTGGAAATGGAATTAATTAGAGAGATGAGAGGTGGGTGCAAGCTTAGACAAGACATAAAATAGGTGGGGATAGAGGAAATGGTCGACTTGATCAAAGTAACTCTGCCCGCCTTGCTTAAAAAATGTGATTTCCAAGCTGCCAACTTACCCCCAACCTTCTCCACTATTGAAGCTAACTGGTTTTTTGTAGGTCTCCTACTCACCAAAGGAAAGCCAAGATACGTACCAAGATTATCAATAATATCACACTGAAGTTTCGTGGTGAAGAGATCCTTTAAGTAGGTAGGAGTATTCTGGGATAGCATCAGTTTACTTTTTTCAATGTTGATTTTTCGGCCCTAGGCTGCGGAGAACATGTCCAGGACCTCAAGCATATTGGATAGTGTTCTCTCATTTTCTTCCCCAAATAAAATCAAATCATCCGCGAAAAGAAGATGGGAAATAGGAGTTCCTCTCCTACCAATCCTAAAAGGTGTCCAGTTCCCTGCAGCACATTCATGGTGTATTAAACGAGAGAGCCATTCCATGCACATAATGAAAAGAAAAGGGGATAGTGGGTCCCCTTGTCTTATCCCCCTCGAAGCGTGAAAAGGGGAGGAGGGCTTGCCATTGATGAGTATAAAGGTGGTAGTGGTGGAAACACAACTCAAAACAAGCTTTATGAAGTAGGTGTCAAAGTTGAAACTCTGGAGAGTAGAATGAAGGAAATCCCACTCTAGCTTGTCATATGCTTTTTCTAGGTCGATTTTGAGGGAAAACCACCCCTTATTTCCTTTCTTCCTTTTAAAAGAATGGATGATCTCCGTTGCTACAATCATATTGTATCTGGGCCCCTGTAAGTGAGGAAAGCATTTTTATTTGGGGAAATAATGGTAGGCAACACATGTTTTAGTCTATGGACCAGAATTTTGGTAATGACTTTGTAAGAGGTATTACACAATCCAATAGGCCTGAAAGACTTGATTGACTCTGGATGTAATGTCTTTGGGATGAGAGCAACATTGGTTTGGTTGATGTTTGGTGGGATGGTGGCACTGGCAAAGATGGACTGAACAAAGGCACTAACATCCTCCTTAAGTGTTTCCCAATTATGATGGTAGAAGTGGGCAAGGAAACCATCCGGACCAGGCGCTTTGGAAGCCCCTATATTGAAGACAACTTTCTTTATTTCTTGTGAAGAAGGGATGGCAGCCAAATTATGTACTGGTGGGGCATTAGGAGAAGAGATTGGAGTGGGGGGCAATTAAAGGAAACTTTCTCCGTTTGGAATAACTTTGAGAAGAAAGAAGTGATATGTGCCTAAAGTTCTTCGGAATTGGTGATTTCATTACCAACTTCATCCTTCAACATCGTTATTCTGTTCCGTTTGCGCCTGATGATGACACTTTGGTGGAAAAAGGTGGCGTTCCTGTCACCCTCTTGTAACCACTGCACCCTGGATCTCGTTTTCCAGAAAAGTTCCTCCTCTTCAAGTACTTTTTCGAGTTGGTTTGCCAACTCCACCTCTAAAACCTTCAAATGTTCTGAGTCGGGGTATAGGCACAAATGGCTCTGGGCTCCTTCAAGTCTTGCCGTCAGCTGCCTTTTTTTCTGAAGTGTTTCCCCAAAAACCTCTCTTGCCCAGCTTAAAATGGGCTGCTGGACATTATTGAGCTTATCAGGGAAGAAATGACTCTGGAGTTGGGCCCATACATCCTTGAGGAAAGGGGTAAAAGAGGGATTGAGATACCACATGGATTCCATCTTGAATGGTTTGTGAGTAGCCGGCAAATAGCTTTGCTGATCAAGCTTTAGAAGGATAGGGCAATGATTGGAGCTAGAACTGTGTAAATGGGATAGATAGGAGTGAGGGTGAGAGAGAAACCAGTTGGAGTTCACCCATGCTCTATCCAGACACTCCATAATCAATCCCCTCCTCCTCTTATTTGACCAAGTATAACGCTGCCCCGAAAAACCCAAGTCATTTAGTCCACACAGAGTCATGATATGCTTGCATCTTTTGTTGATTAGGGGGTTTTCCACCAAAATTTTCAATAACCGTGATAATATCATTAAAATCCCCAAGCACTACCCAAGGATGAGTAATGGTAGGGGCTAAATCCAATAAATCTGACCATAACAAGCGTCTAAAATGAAATTTTGGATTACCATAAACTGTAGAAATTATGAAGCATGTATCATAGGACTTTACCTGAACAAAGCCACTGATGCTCTGGGAGGTCTTCTTAATTGGGTGAAATTCAATGTTAGAGGAGTTCCACAGCAAAATAATGCCACCCGCAAAGCCAACAGGCTCGACAATCTCATGGCTATCAAAGGGCAAGGTGTCTAAAATCATCATAGTGTTTTGCAATCCCACTCGAGTCTCCGAAAGTACCACTAGATCTGGGCGGTGAGTATTGACCACATGCAAAAAATTGCGCTTGAAAGAGGGCCTTGCCAGGCCCCTAATGTTCCAAATTTCTAAGGACCAAGGACTTCCATTGACACTTAGAAATTTGGATGCCAATAGATAGATTTACCTGGAGGGAGGGATAATGGGAGCTGGGTCGCATGCAAATAGAAGCTCTTGGGGTAGCAATTGATCTATTGGGAGGTCCCTTGGATCTTGGTCGAGAAACCAGAGAATGAAGGCGACGAGAATCGGATTTAGCTCTTCGATGTCTGATAAATCTGGGAAGTGTGCTGGGAGTGGATCCCCGTGAAACAGGTTCGGGGATGGTGATGGAAGGAGCATTTGCAGGTTGAGGAGATGTGGGGGGACTGGTTGTGGTTGACGGAGTATGGCTCTCAGAGTAATTGGGTTGATTTTTATCCCCCTCTGTGGCTGAAAAAGGTGAATGGCATAGCTTGAGAAACATGGTTTGGTTCAAAAGGGTTTCTGGTCTGGTCCATTGTGGGAGGGCCAGTGATAGAAAGAAAGGGGTCTCGTCCTCCTCAGTGAAGAAGACGAAGACTGGCTCCAAAGGGTTGGAGGGAAGTGTGAGGAACCTCACTTTTAGAAAGGGATGTTTGGGTGGGTCCTTGCGGTGGGTTGCTATGCTCCAGTAATGAAGTTGAGATGGTAGCGTGGGTGAGTGAAGGTTCTCCATTGCTAGTACGGGTAGTGTGGGTGGTTAGGGTTTGTGGAGTGACAGCAGTATTGTGTTTTGTGGTGGTAGGAATAGAAGGACTAGATGGAAAAGAGAAAATGGGTTGTGTTTGTAAAGAAAAGGTTTGTATAGGCAGCCCATTAGAAGGCCCAGTAAGCGGCCCAGTAGAAGGCCCCGTATGGGTGACACAAGCATGGCCCCGTATGGGCGAACAGGCTTACCTAAAGTAGCAACTTTCCGCCACACAACCTTGGAAACATTTTTCCTCTGTTTAGCTATAGTCAAAGTTGTGGTCTTGGCCGGTGGTTTGTACTTCTTGACCGGAATCCAGTCACCCCCGTCATCACATAGTTCCTTTGTTTGTTGTTTAGGAGCTTCCTCCGACGATGCCGCCTCTGTAGGACTGTTCTTTGATGCCAGAGGGTTGGTCTCTTTGATGGCTTGGGCTCTGGGACCTCAATCGCCAACGGTTGTTTAAAATCCCCAATCCAAACTGCTTCTGGGAGAGTGGACTCCTTTGGTATAGCATAGAGTATCCTCGCAAAACGTGCGTTATCTTTGTTAGAGGCACGCTCGTCCCGTTTGACGAATTTCCCCAACTTGTTCCCTATTAACCGGAGGATGTCGTGACGGTGAAACTCAATGGGCAATTCAGGTAGAATAATCCACGTTGGGACCTAGGAAATGGTAGCTGATGAGGGTTTGAAGCCCGGTTCCCACCGCCGTACATCAACAAAGTAACCATTAACGAACCAGGGCCCCTGGTCAAAAATTCTGCTCAAGTCCACTTTGTTTGTGAGTTTAAGCGAGTAGAAACCCCTTCCGAGCCCAATAAATGGTGTCGGAGTAGTAATCTTCCAGACCTTACGGAGGGTGGAGGCCAAATAATCCGCAGAAAAAGAAGCCCCGACCACCTTGACTAGATGGCATTAGCCCACGGTGCGTGAATTGCTTCCATGGATTTCTTGGGGAGGTGAATACGAATGTCTGTCATTCCATCAAACCCTTGGGGTTTGTGCTCGCCCTCCTCCCCCTCAACTAAAGTGACAGAAGCGGTAACAATCTCCTTATAGGAGCGGACAGTGGTGGCTTGTGGGGGGGGTTGGAATTGACTGTGGCGGAAGGGTTTGGGTGGTTGGTGGAAGTGTGGGTAGTGGATCGGCTGTTATTGGAGGTGGAAGGGGTCGGCTGTTTAGTATAGCTGTCCGGCGGGGGTTTGGTAGTTTGGGTCGGAAGTTTAGGTTTGTTGTCTGGTGGGTGGTGGTCTTCCCTGGATCGGGGGGGGGGGGGGGAGTTTGGGTGTTGGTACTCTCTCTCTCATCCTCTCTCCCTCTCATCCTCTATTTCAGATACGTTCTACTATTAGAAGTGCAGCTTTGGCCTTGACAAATTCACTATGCAGTTCCTGAACATCATCTAATAACAAGTCGAAAGCTTGCAATAGGTCAGGTTTGCTAAGATTCTTTACTCTTTCCTTGGCTGCATCAAAGTTGATTGGATCCTCTGGATTTTGACTTAAAACAACCAGAGGATCGGTTAAACCTCCACCTTCATCATCGAAACAATCATTTTGATGAAGTTGTGACTTAACTGTTTCCAATTCAACTTTACACTGGTCTAGTGCTACTTTTAATTCAACTTTTTCATCTTTTAATTGCATGCAAACATCCTGTAAGTAATCACAACTAGCACTAGCAATTTCATATTCTTCTGTTTTCTTTTAAGGTTCTTTTTACCCTCTTTATAAGCAGTACTTAAATCCAAGATCTCATCAAGCACAGTTTCCAAACATTCAAGCATATTATCTCTCTCATAACTATACATATCTTCACGAATTTTAGAGATAGCTACCTGTTGTGAACTGAGTTCTCCTGTTTTGGCCATGAGACATCTGTTTTGACTAATGTTCTCCTGAACTGGTTTGGGAAACTGTTCAAGGAAAGCAGTCATATAGACTTTGTCTTCTGATGAGTCTTCCTCCTGGTCTGAATCACACTCTAAGTTGCTCCACACAGAAGCAACCATGGCTCTTTTGAACGCTTATTTCTCATTCTTATGCTTTGCCTATCCTTCCACTTGGGACAGTTTTGGATGAGATGTCCTACTTCTCCACACTTGAAACAACCTGCATTAGAAGGGTTAGTCTTACTAGAATTCTTACCCTTCATGATTTTCCTCTGGTTTCTTAAGTGCTTCTTGAAGCGTTTGGCCATCATGGCAATGTCATCGTCTTCATCTTCATCAATTGTTCCCTTCAATGCAATGCCCTTTACTGGTTCCCTGTCTGTTTTGGCAACAACCAACATCTCATGTTTCATAAGGGAATCGATCAACTGTTATAGTGTAAGAACAGTTAAATCTTTTGCCTTATACACTACACTCACCTTTGATGTCCAAGCACCTGTAAGGCTTCTAAGCATCTTCCTTACCAGGTCCTCGTCAGTAAAGTTCTTATCAAGTGATTTTAGATCATTTACTATAGTCATGAAGCGTCCAAAGCAATCATTTATATTCTCGTTTTTGTTCATATTAAAAGCTTCATATTTTGACATAAGTAAATCAATCTTAGAARGTTTTACCTCGRTGGTACCCTCATATGCAAGTTRTAGGGTATCCCAAATCTCCTTGGCTGACTGACATGCTGAGATCWTGTTGGTCTCGTTRTCTGCAATGGCTTGCTMTAGGATGGARATGYCTTTAGCATTCTTCTCCAGTGTCTTGTAGTTTGTGCTTATGTATTCGCTTTCTTTCTTCACATGAACCACACCTGATGAATCAATCTGCTTGACCACAGCTGGACCATTCTTCACAATCATCAAGCATTCATAGTCAATGCCCATGATGATGTTCTGCATTCTATTCTTCCACCAGGCATAGTTCTTGGGAGTTTTGCTATCGTATCCAATTGCTTGCATCTCTTGAGTACTCATGATCAACTTCTCTGGGTGTTAACCGTACAAGAAGCTTAGGCTCTGATACCAATTAAAGGTTTCCTAAAGGTATTCAAGAGGGGGGGGGGAATTGAGTGCCTATTAAAATTTTCAATTGTGTATTATTTTAGTAGATTAGACCAGTTGTACTGGTCTTGTTGTGGAATAGGTGTTAAACAGTATGTAGAACGATATCGAGCAATAATAGTAAAGACACACAAATTTAACAAGGTTCACCCAACTCTGGCTACTTCCTCCTACCCTAGTTACTTTTATTAAATCTACTCCGAAATAACAAAGCAACTCTCACTCACAATGTACGTGAACTCACACATACAATTGTCAACCCACTCTCAACCCAAGTGTGCTAGATCGCACTTGAACTCACAAGCACTCGCAACTGAACTCACAATTGCTACCCAATCACTAACCCCTTCGTTGGTAATTCAACACAACTCACTTTTCTCTCAATTACACACTTTATGAGTTTACAAGAGTATTTGATCGCTCAATATGTGTGCACTCTTGTGTATGAACAATGCTTGCTTTATCTAGGCTTTGGACCTTTTCTCTTTCTTTCTTTCTCTCAAAAATACACCTTTTAAGAACGTGGAGAAAAGTATGTATTCGTGAGTCTATATGCATGGATATTTATAGGCAAAGGCCTAGCAATTACTAGTGATGCAACCCTAGAATATAGGAGATAAATAAAGATATATCTACTCCCTATATTTTAGGAAAGTCCTATAAGATATTATTCCATACAAGATGATATAATATCTTATGTTACTTTAATTGCTTCTCAAGTAATTACCATATATCCAAACATATATTCCCATCAGATCATCTTTGAAGTTTCCATAAAACCGTTGTAAGAAAAACTTTCCAAAAAATATTTTTAAGAAAACTTTCCAAAAATCTTTTCTTAGCGACAAGATGATCCGTGTTGTGAGAATAGTACAACTGTTCTCCCAACTGGTAGGGTCAAAGTCAACCAACCAACTTGTTTAGTTGCCTTCAATTTTAAGAGATAAAGTTCAAAGCCCAATGCCATTAACCAATAATACAAGCGCGCAACAAACACATTCATGCACTAATACAACTAGAAGACTTATTCTAATCCTAGAAGTAATCTTCAATGTTCTTCAACTTCTCAAAGCTTCCTTGATCTTCAATATAATCTTGATCTTCTCGAGTCTTCCTCGAAGGACATTCTGTTTCAATAGTTGGGATTTCTGTATGCCAAACACATATAGCAATTTGCACAGTAAAACTTGTCAGCATACATGTCACTATCTTTTAAGTGACCAAGAACAGTATCTCAGCTGTTCAGACCAACTGTATTCATCAAACCAATGTACCTATTCTTGCAACTGTTTGTCATCACTTAAAACACTAGGGAATGCAATACCGGGGCATAGAGAGTATGAATGCTACACCAAGCAGACACATGAAGGAAATGGAAGTAAAGGTCAGTAAAGGTCATTTGTTCCAAATCAAGGAAATACGAATTCCGTGTCAAGTAGTCAAGGCAGAAGAAATGCAAATCGTGGAAACAACAACCACTCTACCAAAATCGGTAATAACAAGGACTATAACAACAATGCTGGTCAAGCTAAAGACAATGCTCTAGGGCGTCTGTCAATAATGGGCAGAAAAGAGGCCGAAAGGTCCTCTAATGTTGTCACTAGTACCTTCTCTATCCATTCTATCCCGGTTAAAACTTTTCTTTGATTTTGGTGCAACTTATTCTTTTATCTCCATAACTATTGTCGCCCAATTAAACTTGTCTGTTTCAAGTCCTATTGATTTACCTGTTTGCTTGCCTTCGGGTGAGGTCATCCCTTATGAAAAACTCTATAAAGACTTACCCTTAAAAAATCGGAGAAGCCGTGTTTCCATCCAACCTCATTGAGTTTGAACTAGGGGACTTGGATTGGTTAGGGTTATACAAAGCTAAACTAGATTGTTTAATGCTGAAAGTGTACCTAAGGGATTCAGCGGGAAAGAGTGTGACCTTTAGAAGTCTTGGGAAATCGAAGAGTTGGGGACTAAATCTGCCATGAAAATCAAGAATTTAGTAGCTAAAGGATGCCCAATATTTTTCTGTTGTGTACAAGACCAGAGTATGAGGGAGAGTAAGAAAATAGAAGATGTCTCAAATGTGAATGAGTTCATAAAAGTATTTTTGGAGGAGATATCGGGAATGCAACCTAGGAGGGAAGTTGAGTTCACCATAGACCTAGCCTCAGGGACTGCACCAATCTCAAAGGCACCCTATAGGATGGCATCAACTGAGTTGGGAGAGTTAAAGACTCAAATGCATTAATTATTACACAAGGGGTTTATTAGGCCTAGCGCCTCGCCTTGGGGAGCACCAGTCTTATTTGTGAAAAAGAAAGATGGAAGTTTTAGACTGCGTATTAATTATCGGGAATTGAACAATGTCACTATAAAGAATAAGTACCCTTTGCCGACGATAGATGACTTGTTTGACTAGTTAAAAGGGGCGAGTGTGTTTTCAAAGATTGATCTAAGGTCGGGATACCACCAGTTGAGAGTTGCTGACAAGGACATTCCAAAATCTGCCTTTAGGACCCATTATGGCCACTTTGAGTTTACGGTCATGCCTTTTGGGTTAACCATTGCACCTGTGATTTTTATGGACCTCTAATGAATCGAGTGTTTCATGAGTACCTAGACAAGTTTGTGGTTGTCTTTATCGATGATATTTTGATATATTCGAGGAGTAAAGAAGAATATACACAAAATTTGAGGACTATCCTGGAGATCCTTCGGAGTCATAAATTGTTCGTCAAATTCTCCAAATACAAGTTTCAGTTGGAGCAAGCCGCGTTTTTAGGTCATTATATTTCTAAGGAGGGTGTTTCTGTTGATCCTGCAAAGGTTAAGGTGGTTAGTAAGTGGCCTACTCCTAAGAATGTGACTGATGTTCGATGTTTTCCAGGGTTAGCTGGGTATTATAGGAGTTTCGTGAAGGATTCTCAAAACTAGCGAGACTTGTGACCAATTTGATGAAAAAAGATATCAAATTTGAGTGGGATGAAAAGTGTGAGTCAGCTTTCCAAACCCGTAAAGAGCGATTGACAACCGCACTAGTGCTAGCATTGCTTGATGGAAGTGAATGATTTGAAGTGTTTAGTGATGCATCAAAACATGAATTAGGTTGTGTTCTGCAACAGAATGGGAAGGTGATTGATATATGATATTTATGCTTTATTTTAAGCACATTCTCATTAGTTTTCGGTTAGTTTAGTTAGACATTTCGGAGCTTTAACTTGTTTGGAAGACTCTTGCGCACATATCGGGTTCAAATGGTCATATCTTTCTACATACACAACATTTTGATGTGATTCAAATTGGAGATGATAGCTTTCTTCAAGAGCTTTCCAATGATAKTCCTTAAGGCTGATTCAGACAAATAACAAAGAACTTATTCCAGCTTCAGTCAGCACCTCATGCAGAATCGCATCTTTGTGTACATACCTGGATTCAAACAGTCATATCTTTTTATATACACAACATTTTGACGTGATTCTAATTGGCGATGATAGCTTTCTTCAAGAGCTTTCCAACGGTAGGTCTTAAGACTAATTCGAACAAGCGACGAAGAAGTTATGCCATTTTCAATCATCGCTGCACACAGAATGTCGCCCCTGCGCGGTTTTGCTCCTACTTGCTTCAAGTCGCCCACTTGCCTTGCTATCCCACTTGGTTGGACGTGGTTTTCTACTGTCAATATCCTTTAAGCTGCTATCTTTGACTTAAGGGGAGGCATTGCACTATAAATAGGTGAAAGCTCCCATCATTT